>JASCZI010060425.1:239849-258185 GCA_036250425.1 Stylosanthes scabra
AGAGTTCAAGTTGTTTGCAGCTAATGTAGAGAAGCAAGCTGGAGTTTCTGTTTGTCATTGGTATGTTTTAAGACTTGGAATAGATAATTCTTGGAGAAAAATTGGTACAGAATCCGGTGATTTTGATTTTAAATGCATTCCAATTTACACCGGTGGTTATGATCTCTACTGGGTCACCGAGCGCAGAGTGATTGTGATGGATGTTGCCAAGGAAACATTTAAGGCTTTTCAGCTTCCACAAGAGCTACAATGGCACCCGCAGTACCTAAAGATGGGGAATTGTCTCTCTTCCATTATCTTTGTAGAACGAGGATTTCAAGTATATGCATTTGAGCCAAAGTCCGGAAAATGGACTTTGTATCATCAGATAGGGCATCTCAATTATCCCCACGGCCATGAAGTTTTGTCCGAGTTCTTCTGTGTTTGGGTAAACCAAGAAGTAATTATTAGATCAACTCTTGCGCCTTCTTTGAGGACATTGATTTTTGGTTACAATGTGAAGACAAGAAATCTGAGGATGATAGATGCCATAGAGGTGGGTTCATATGACTTGGCACATCATTCCAATAGCTTGGTTACATGGAAAACTGTTTTGCCATAGCCGAGCAGAAACTCTATGTTGTCCTATGATATATCCTCTCTGTTTTGTTTCAATAACATAGATGTCTGCTATATGGAATGTTATATGCGTTTCCTTAACTGTCTGTATAGTTTGGTGTTTTTCTTGTGCATGCTCAAGGACATTTTATAAGAGGAAGCATCACAACTATCTAACTGTACAATGATTTATCTGGACAATATTATTAGGGTACTACGTGAATTAGCTAGCCACTAAAAGCCTTGGTCCAGTGGCCTATACCAGTGCTTTAGTTCAACTTCTTAGGTTCGTTTGGCATTGTGTGTTATACATGATAGAGTAAACTTAGTGCATGCTATGACCTAGGGGCGGCAACCCTAACCCTATCTGCGAGTATCCAACTCTTCCCAACCTGCTCGGATCGGGTTGCCAACCCTACCCGCAGCAGAATGAGCGGAGCGGATTTGCTTGAGGGTAAGGTATGGTTAGGGTTTAGGCTCGACCCTATCCGCCCAACTCGCACCTCATATATAATATATAATTTTATAAAAAATCCTAGTATTGAGAATAGAACACATGATTTTAATTTATAATTTTTATACATTGAATATGTAAAAACCTCTTTTATTTACTTACACGTATAAATATTAAATTTTACAAATTCTAATTTCTAAACCTCTCTCTCCACGCTGCTTCGACAACCTTCATCTCTCTCAGACTCAAACATTGTCAGAATCTTAAGAACATCAAATTCACTTGATGATTATGTTATTTGTGATTTGATTATATTGTTTAAGTTGTGCTTTTAAATTGTATGTTTGACATATTATGGCGTTTTTAAAAGACTTCTAATTGTATTTTTAATATTGTTTAATTTGCTTTTTTTTGTCAATCCGCAGGTGGGGTTGGATATCCATGGATTGAGTGCGCATAGCGTTAGGGTTGGGAGGTTATCAACCCGCGGGTAGAATAGGGTTGAATTATAAATAAAAAATTAATCCGTAGGTAGAATTAGGATTGAGATTAAATCCTATTCTACCCGACTCATTGCCAGACCTACTATGACCCTACTATTGATTGATGCAAGTAACGTATTAGTTTATCAAGTTAATGTTCAATTTTTGTCCTTAAAAAATAATCCACTTTTCAAAACATTTTATTAATCATATTAATCCTTATATTAAGCCTCCAAGAATATCTTTGATCTTTCTATTAGTTAGATCAGATGATAGATGATAATGTATCATGTTAACTGCTATCCGTCATAAAAATAATTGGTTGATTTGTGATGCATGACATTAACATGCCTCAACTGATTAAAGAATCAATTTCACTTATAGGTTTATTTTTTGTAATTGATTTAAAATGATAATCTACTCCCATTACTATTGACAACTTGGGTGAAATTAATTCAAACTTTTGGGTGAGTTTTATTGATTTAAAGATGAGATTTTCCTACAAAACACAAAATATCTTGAGGATAGAATACAAATTGAAGAAGAGATAAACAACTAACAAAAACATGGGGAGAATTGTCGGTTAAATCATGTAATCGTTTGTAACTTTTTTTAGATTAAACAACCATTCTTATCACCAAAGGCCAGTGAGTTCATGTAATGGTATTAAGATTCCAATTCGAATGTTGTTTGTGGAATTAAACTACAAAATCTTATCCATCTGACAACTATTTTCGATAAGTTATCCATCTCACTGCCTCCGTGTAAAGATGAGTAACATTTTAAATGAAGAATTTTAGTTTGAGTCATATTAGAATTTTAAAAATTAAAAGTGTTGTTTGTACGAAAAGTATTGGTAAATGGTAAACAATATTAAATATCAGCCGATGAATCTGAGAAGTAGTTTTTTGATAACCTTTAACTAGTTTTAATTCACCGACATCATTTTGTTTGTTACGTTCATCAAATTTTTTAGTATTTTCCTATGCAAAATTGATAATTAATAATAATAAAAAAAACTATGAAGCCAATAATATTAATGATTCATAATAATTAATATTTTTTATTTTTTTTTAATTTTATTATTTTTCTAATTTAATTTATTAATTTTTTAATGACTTCCTAACATTAATTCTGTAGTATTATTCTTGATAAAATATCTTTTCTCAACTTGTAAAATACACAACAAAAAAATAGCGAATATTCCTTCTATAATTTTTCTCCTCTTCAATTTGTATTCTTCTCTATTCTCCAAATAATACTCTAATACTTCAATTATTATTTTCTGAATTGGAGCTTAAATGACATTTATCTTCTTCCCTAGCAGAAGTTTTGGATTCGAGTCTCTTTTTCCAATCTATTTTTGTTAAAAAAAATTATTACTTTCTTTTATTGATTTGCGATCATATTTCTTTATAAAATACAAAGAATGGGGTGTACACATTTGTGATCATATTTCTTTATAATACACTAATACTCCAATTATATCATATTTGTGATCATATTTCTTCACACTTTTTACTGATATAAATAGAATGTATGATGATATATAATGATACATGTAGTATTATTCAAATACAAAAGGTTATTTCGTAGTAACATCACCATATATTATATTGTTGTTGCGGTAGGTTAAGAAGAGTATTTGCTGCTCACATTGATCATGTACTGCTAATCTTCTATATATAAAATGGATCTAGATGATTAGTGTTCCTATTAAAAAATTATATTAAAAAAAAAAACTAAATCTCAAATCTTTGAAAGTGTTGCATATAAAAACACAAAAACTTACCAACAAGTACAATAACAAATCTAAACAAATTTCAGACACCCAAAAAACATCTAAACAAATTATTGCTTAGGGTACTTTTATCCATAACGAGTCAATCATATTCTGGTCAAATTAATTATAAATTATACTAGGTGTACATCAAAATTAATCACTTTATATAAAATACACAGTGAAATATAAAATATAAATTAAAAATAAATTAAATATACGAATACTTAATAAATGATTTGATGATCAAATTTTTGTGTCCAAATATTTTTTCATTAATTATATACTATAATTCAATATACTGAATTTTGATAATAATAATAATAATAATAATAATAATAATAATAATAAAAAGAAAAACGGAAGAAAGGCGCGGAGCTTTTCCTTTCAATTTCTATGAAACTTCGCGAGGGACGCATAAAGTTTGGTTAATAAATCTGTCAGTGGGGATATCGTCATTGGTGTGGCATCATCCTAGATGGAAATTTGATTATTCCGTCGCCACCACAAACCTTCATACTAATAGATTCCACATATTTTCAAATTTCAATCCGCTGCCTCTGTTGTACCAAATTCAAAACATGATGCTCATGACGAATAAGGCGGTGCGACAAGTGGTGGCGGCACTGACGTATTTGCTGATGTCATTGCTGGCGAAGGTGGAGGCGATGATGCGGAGGCGGAGGGAGAGGCGGCAGAGTGATGATAATGACGATGACGGTTACTGCCTGAGTTGGAGGTTAGGTGTTGAGGCGAACAATGTGCGATCGTGGCGGACGGTGCCTCCGGAGTGCTACAATCACGTGCAGCAATACATGACTGGCGGGCAGTACCAGCAGGACATGAATCTCATCATTAACCAAATCGTTGCTTACGCTTCTCAGATCACTCTCTCCCCTGACTCCATGGATGCGTGGATCTTGGATGTCGATGATACCTGCATCTCTAACATTTCTTACTACCAGGGACGCCGATTCGGGTATTTCATTCTTTGTTACTTCTACGAGTAAATAAATTAAAATTGATGGTCATTTAACATTTATTTTTCACGAGTACCAATAAATAGAGTAATTATGCATCTAACAAATTTTTGCATCATATGGCTAGTGGTATGGTTTTATTTTGAAAGCACATTGAAAGATGCAGATGATTATATTATATATGTGTGTGTGCAGATGTGATCCATTTGATTCAGCAACATTCAAGGCATGGATTATGAAGGGAATGTGCCCCGCAAATCCTGCAGTTTTACAATTGTTCAACACGCTCAAAGAGAGAGGATTTAAGGTGTTCTTGCTAACTGGAAGAGACCATGCAACACTTGGCAAAATTACAATTGACAACTTGCATAGCCAAGGATTTATTGGCTATGAACGTCTTATTTTGAGGTAATTCATTAATTCTTATTACTTTTGCGAATTGTGCTTTTCATTCTTCCATTCTAATTCCTAGTTTTAAAATACACCTAACTCATTTGCGGTCTCGAGATTTATGTTCAACCCAAAAAATAAAATAAAGCACCTCTGTATATATAGATCAAAACGAAGTACTCTTAGTACTGTAGTGGTCCCGAAAGAAAGAGTGAAAAACTTAAGAAAAGATAAGTATTAGAGTCCTCAACTCTTTCTTTTCTAAATTGATAATTTTTTGAGTAATGCACAGCATTAAGATTCAAGTAATAAATATTAAATAGTGTCTATCGTATCTATCTATTTTTTTTTTTTTTGGTGACTTTTTACATTTTTTTGGTGACGTATCTATCTATTTAATCATGTCATTGAAAATAAAAGTCAAGAATAAAAAATATATATAACTGAAAAGTTACATAAAAGCATAAACTACTGTTAGTGTTAGATACATAGCTAATCACTTAACACAAGACAGAACAGGTGGCGTAATTGGTGGTTTTGAAGTGGATTCTAATTATGTATTGACCTTGAGAGAGTTGAGAGTAAGTTCCTAGAAGCAATGCTCTAAATAAAAGTCTCTATCATCCACTCATTCTTTTAGGATACATGTGGACAATCAAACTTTCAAGTTTCAACTACTGCACCCACATGCATTGCCTTCCTAATTTTATAAAAGAGAAATCCCAGAGGACAGTAATTTTTAGTTAATTTTAATTATTACTTTTTTAAATTAATTTTCAATAATTTTAATTAATAATTTAATATCATATTTTAATTATTGTTTATAAATATTATTGACTAATTATTAATAAAACTAAATTATTATTAATTACGAATATCGCATTTAAAAATTTTATCCGCCAATTATTAGTTTTATCTAAATTATTGTGTTTAAAGGTACGTTTTGAATGCGATATATATTTGACACTTATCTGGAACGTGTATTTTCTTTGTCTAATTATTTATCTTAACAAAAAATCAGAATATCTTTTTACAATAATTCTATATAAATAAGTGGTTTTGGCCAACTAAATTCAACTAAGTTATTTATTCTATTTAATATAAAAATAAATTACTTGGTTGAACTTAATTAACAAAAATTATTTATTCAAATAGCATTTAACTTGTTCAAAAACTACTTACATAAATGCGTGTATAATTACATAAATGCGTGTATAATTTTATTGTTGGTCGACATAAAAGATATTTGAAAACTTGGTTCTTACTCCAATATAATTAGAATATTAAGATATTTGTATATCTTGTATTTTCTTGCGTGTCCATACTATTAGTGTGCGAATCTAAAGTTGTTTGTTGTTTATTGTTTACGTGCACTCATGCTTTGCGATTTCCACGTGTGTGCCTCTATTTTCTTTCTTTGGCATTCATCATTTTTAGGGTGTGGTCTTTCTTTTGCATTCAGATTTTTGAGTTTGCATTATGCACGCATGGACAATTCTGCAAATTAAATAAACTAATAACAATCTCCAAATAAAAGTGGTTGTGGTAGGTATATTTATTTCTACAGCTTCATATTAGTTTCCACTTTCCCCACTTAGTGCATTATTCCATTCAAGATAATAAGATTAATTATCATACACTGTTATTCGATATATTTTGAATTTAATTTTAATATACTTATAATGTAAAATAATATAGTATTTTATACGTAAATTTAATTATATAATATTGCGTGAATAAAAATATTTTTTTTATTTGTTTTATGATTGGCCATTTAAAATAGAATAATGTCATGGAACTAACGTTAAGAGAATGAGTATAATTAGGGAAATAACGAATGGTAAAAGGAGAAAAAAAAAGAAAAAAACTTTTTATTGTCTCCTTAATATTAGTTATTAAGATTTTTTTTTTAAATTAATAAATATAATTGCACGACTGCGTAAATTATTTTATATTATTAATAATGTATTAAAGTTAAACTTATATTTTATAGCGTGGTGGTGAGGGTTAGTTAGAGAAATGCAGAAGGGTCGCATTACTAGTAAGACAAAACTCGGTTTGTCCAAAGCATCATCATTTCCCGTCATTGTATTTTTTATTTTTTTCTTTAACATTTAGTGGCCATGGAGGAAACTTCCTCCTAAAAAATTCAATAATAATAATACTAGTAATATATCAATGTGGATGAGAAATTAATATTTGTGTTTTGAGTGCATATGCAAAATTGTCTTTAATGCCGACCCACTAATAATCGTAAACTTTATTGTTTGGAAATATGATTCCATTCACATAAACATTTTCATTTGCATAATATTATTCGGCGGGAGAAAAGGATTGCACAGAGAATAATAATAATAATTGTTTTTCCAATCTTTTCATTTTTATTTTATTTTATTCCAATCCATCATATTCCCGGTTGATTTGTCTGCTAGTTAAATAACCGTTAACTACTACCAAAAGATGATAACAATAGACACCAAAAAGGAAAGATGATAACAATGAAAGATAAAAAGGCAAAGGCAATAATAAAGAAAATAAAAACAAGTGATGAGTGATGAATAATGTGCATAGCAAAGGAAACTGACCTTCCAGGGAAAACTTGAGCTGGTTATTATTATAGAGTATATTTCATGTGTAAATATTAATGAACTATATAGTTCTAACTATTAGTGTGAATAAGTATAGATATTAATTTTAGTTAGTAAATATTAACCAAACTTGTTTTTGTTATTAAATTATGTTTTATTTTTTATTTTTTTAAGATTTAGAATTTCGCTCATCACGATTCGTGAATCCCATGAGTTAGTTTCAATTCATAAAAAACCTATACAAGAACAAGAAGTAATGAAATTATGAAAAAATATATAAATAATAATAATTCGTAGACCAAGTCTATGACGGCATGCATGCTAACTGCGCTGAAATTGACCTTTTCCAAGTCAATATCCGTCGTTACCAAACAAAATTCAACACCAAAAATAATTAATAAATTAAAGAAAAACTGGTGGGCCGGGAGTGCTTCTTCTTATTATTAGCTTCCTTTATAGTTTAAATAAAAGTATATTTGCTCAATGTAGAATAATTTTGTGTATTTTTCTTTTTGAATGTTTTGTTCTTCTATTAATAAAAGAAGATATAAATAACCAGTAATTGAATGAATAAATAATTTAATAGATGAGTTCCACTAGTAATAAAAGTAATGAGGTATTTAAGTATGTAAAAAAGTTGATGATATAATGATGGAGGAGTAATAATAACTGATTGTGATGATTATTTTGTAGGACGGCAGAATACAAAGGGCAAAGTGCAGTTAAATACAAGTCAGCGATTAGGAAGGAGATTGAAGGAGAAGGTTACAGGATATGGGGCAATGTTGGAGACCAGTGGAGTGACCTTCAAGGAGAGTGTTTGGGCACTCGTACTTTCAAGCTCCCAAATCCAATGTATTTCATTTCTTGATGTACTCTGATCTCATCCTTCTATATAATTCAAGTATCCTATCTCAAATGCATGTTGCTGGTCCAAAATGATTTGTGCCCTATTTGAACTTAGGAAATTATGCTTAATTTGGCCACTCAATTTACTCTCAAGTCTCAATTAATTCTAGAGTTTTTTTCCCTCTCACTGCTAACTATATTTTAAATTTCAAATAATATGCCCCTAGGCCCTAATGTAACATATGATGAATCAAGTTTAAAATAAATAGAAAGTATTATTATGAATTCGAGAGATTAGTATTTGAAAACATTTTTATCAAATAATTTGTTGATTTTTAAGTTTCTGTTGGATGGAAATCCGACGCTTCAGGTCTCAATGGAAATCTTTTTTGTTGGATTTACACTTTCGATGGTAATTTTTGTCGGATACACTGTGATCCTCAACGAGACATTTTGAACAATTTCCGTTGGACCCAAACTCGACAATAATATATCCAATGGAGAATTCTTTCAATAACGATAGACTTTAATTCAACGGAATGATAAAAAAACAGAATGTAATAATCTTTAATTTCTGACTCACTATTGCATAAAATAGACTTGATACTCAATTGTGTAAATAAAATTATAAATGCTTTAATTGTACTACAAATAACAAAAAATCAAAATCCAAACTGATCATTATTCAAACACAATAAAAGTCAATATCGTCCATACATGAATAAATAATAGAAGTGTCCCTAATTAAAAGAAAGCGGAAAAGAAATACTAGCCTAAGCATCCTCGTAGTCGTCATCATCGTCTGCTAGAAAATGATCTGGCTGCTGTGGTGGTGGACGAGGAGGCAATGGTGGTGCAGTCGAAGGACCTGAACCGCCAGCATCGCTACTCCCTGGGCGTAGGAGGTCATAGAAGGACGCCATCTACTGCTGCATCGCCTCTATATATGCGCTATAGATGCTCCTCTACCTGCACATCCCTCTCATCTAGCATATTCTTGAGAGTCCGTACCCATCTATCTGCTGCTATAGCATCTGCTCCTGATTCTGGAGGCTTTGCATCAGGTTATGGACTGTCTCTCTCAAGTCTACAACCACAGCAGTCTCCGCAGTGGGGCCTGCCTGAGTGCTTGTGGCAAAGGCAGAAGAACCTCCATAACCGATGGTGCGAAGAGATCTGGGCATCCGACGAAAAATCCGCCGGCCCCATAAACCCAGTTCTTGTATGTCTCAGACAGATTCTGACGCCACACAACATCCGGATCAACTGTGCCAGCACTCTTATCACAATTTCTTGTGCCTGCTGAGTGGCTTGCTCGAAGTTGGCCTAAAATTCAGTCTGAGAGAAACCAATAAAGAGACATAGTCAAATAATAACAAATGTAATTTTCAGGAATGAACCACAATTGCGCAAAAAAGCATACTAGCAAGTTATTAGCGCGCTTCTCCATAATGGTTCTATCACGCATTTGTGTGTGGGTCTTTCTGAAGAGTTCTGGCTCGGTAAGTGGGCGATCCAATGACCTCGTCTGCAAAGAACAATCAAAATCATATCTTACAATATAATTGCATCATATAAATGAAATTGTACAGTTAAGTTATAAATTAATCAACTAAGTAAGAGTTGAAACTGTTTTACCATTCTTGCACGTGTCTTGGGAATCATTGCAGAACCTCCGGTGTGCAGGCAGCCGCCATCGAGGAAGCTCGGTTGACCTTGTTGACCGCCTGGCGTTTCAGGAAACCTTCATCAGTCTCAAACCTGTGGAGAAGTTACTTCCTGAGCATCTCACTAAGCCACATCAGCCTTTGTAACTCACCGGCCCGGACATCCGAAATGATCTGCTGGTAGCGTCTGCCCGCCCGGTAGTCGTAGAACTTAATATGCGCTTTCTCTTCTTCGGGTTATGTAAACTTCTCCTGCTAGTTAATACAAATAAGTAAATTAAAACATGGAAATTCAATTAAAATATGATAATTTTTTACAATATGATAATATTTTACATCGTTATTCACATATTAAAATTTAGTTACTAAGTCAACTATTAAGTGTTTGTGTAATAATACATATATTATTTAAGTCATTTTAAATATATATTTTATATTTCAACATATATTTTATACCATTGATTGGTTTGGTGGCTGATTTTTTATATACTGCTAATATAACTCTGCTACATTAGTGATCTTGTTTATGGTGAAGAAAGTTATAATACAAAACTTTTGTGGTTTAATAAGTGCAAAATTAAAATTTATTTTAAATGATAAGAAAAAAATTAATGGATTAAATATCAGTAAAATTTTAAAATTTAAGAAACATTAATGACAAAAAGTACTTTAAAAGAACAAAAAAATAAGTGAATAGCATCTTATTAAAGAAATTTGTTGAAAAAAACACAAAATATGACCGAATGTACAAGTAACAATAATTCAACTGAATTTTGTTAATTGGTTATAAGGAGGGAGAAATAAAGTGTATAAGAATAATTGTGTTAAGAAATTAATATTAAGGACCTCTTAGGACGTCAAAATTAAAAAAAAAATTATCATTCGAAATTAAAAAATATTATCTACCCAATTTATTAAACAGAATAAAAATAATAACATATAGAATATATTAATTATCATTCGTAACTTATCTACCATTACCATTAAGTGCATTGATTCTCAAATATATTTACTCTAATGTTTTCTCGTATACGAATCTCGATCGTTTGATTGTCCGAAAGTGTATATTAGAATGTTACAAATAAATTACAATGAATACATTATACAAATGGATATATATGCATCTTCCATGAGAAAATAAAGGTAGGACAAAAAACCGATCTAAGATCTATAACTATATATATAAAAGGTTTCATTATTTTTTCGCTTGCTCATTTACAGAAACGGAGATACTTGGTGAAGCCTCATTATCACCATGTTTTGATATATTCTTATTATCTTGATTATGATGATCCTGTTCTTCGTGTTCTTCTTGTGTTCCTGGAAACATGCCATTGGTATCCATAGGATATAGTTCTGTGACTTCATCAAAGCCATCATCATCATCTAGAGACACTACATCCTGCATACTCAGCTGATGGTACTCCACGATTTCCCTTAGAAAACGATTTTCACGAGAACACGTCTCATTCTCATTCGCCAACCGAGCCTTCTCTGCCAGCAGCGTCTCTAATTGAAGTCGAATCTGCGAATAAGTAATTTAGTTAGACATGTTAAGATATTTTCATATCAGTAATTTTAAGTTAGTAATTATTCATATGAAAATATCTTTGTATAAAGATAATATACATTTTTACGTGAGTAATAACCGTATTCACTTATTTATTAGCACATTAATCATCTTTAGTCATTTAACTCATATTTTTATATGATTATTTAATATAAGATAAAGAAGAGAAAGCAATTAGATATACCAAATCATCATCTGCACGGTTTTGCCCCTTCTCGCGACCCTCACGGTCTCGAAGTAACTTGTTCTCTTCTTCAAGTTGAGCACACCGTGCTTTAGCAAAAGCCAAATCTGCTTTAACGGTTTTTAGCTCCCGCAGAAGTAGTTTTGCTTTCGCAGCAGTTGCCATTGCAACCTGTCACCCAATCAAAAACAAGTTGTGCTTGTCATGACATATTAAATTCATAGCAAGCAAAATTATTATTTTTGGTCGGCATTGGCCCTCGAATTTAAACATATCGAATAAAAATATAGCCCTTGAGATATTTTCACATCTTTCTTAAATGAGAGAAAAATTCAATCTTCTCCTTTCCATTTTCCTTTTTATTTATAAACTTTTTGTGATAACTTTAACACTCTTTTATGACTATGTAATGATGTAATGATATTTTTTTACAAAAATTTAAGTTTTTTTTTTAAGGGATGCATTATATGATAGGTTTATGTAGGAAAAAACGTATATATATGGATGGAGATTATTAATAACAATTTTATTTAATTACATGGTTGCCACCTTACGTCGCGGGATGCCTTGAGTTGAGTTTCATGGATAACGTTGGGGTTGGGTGTGGTGGCTGATTGCTGATGCCATGGATTCCACATCTCTGAATCTTTATTTGGCTCCTCGCGTTCGGGAAAGTTACCATTTACATTCGTCTTTATTAATTGACTTCTCAGGTCTGCTGTTTTACCTTCCTGATGATGAATGAATTGCAATTCAAACAAAATATACAGTAACGTGACAAATTAAAGCATTACATTTACATATAAATTCATGAGCTGAAGGACTAATTAGCAATAAACAGAAACTAACACGAATATGATTACGTATGGCATAATCTAACCTGATAAGGACGAGCAGCTGGAGAAAAGGTATTCAAAGAGTGCAATCTTAGTTTGTCGGAGTTGAGAAGAGATGAATTATTATTACTATTGTCGTTGTTGTCCAGAATATCCTTTCCTTTTTGAGCCACCACTCCCCAATAACCAGATTTAGAGTCACCTCTCCCTAAACCATCCCCGTAAACATCATATCCCTGCATGCAAAATATTTCAAAAGAAAAGCCCGTGGTTAGCAATTTTAATTGATTTTAACTAGCATATTTAACCAGTAATTCAATTCTTTTAATCAAATAACCCATATTTAAATATTGATGGCTAACTGCTGGCCAAAATAACAAAATGTAATAGCATTACTCATAATTATTGTAAAATATTTATTATCTTAACTAATCTCATATTCGACGCTATACGAAAGATAATTAAAGAAGACCGAGGAATGATGATGAGAGATAGTAACAAAGAAAATAATAAAACCTTGGATCGTTGATGTTCAGGAACGGCAAAAGAAGATTTAGCGGCCGGGGAAAATGAAAGAGATGATAGATCACGAAGCGTAGAGGCTTTGATGGCCTGATGAGCAGCGAGGGATGAGGAGGATGAAGAAGATGTTGGAGTAAAGGAATATGAAGAGGTCAAATTCGCTGCTGGACGTGGATGATGTTGAGAATCGTTCACGTTATTATTCGTTGCAATTCCATTATTTTCCACCGGGGAATTCAATGGATGCTGCAAATTAAACTCTTCCTTGAAGGTGGAAGACCTTGAAAATCCTGTTTGCTTTCTTCTATAAGCCATTTCTAATAATAATAATAATAATAACAATGATGAGTCTCAGTCACCTTGAGGAACAGCCACTGCCTCCTCCGTGATGAGAAAATAATGATCTATTCAATTCACAATCCCATACAAGTTTCAGGTTTCAAGTGCTAACAAACTCTTTCCCCCTTTTTGTCATCCAATAACAATATTGCAACAGACAAGTGGGTGGTTGATGCCACCTTGAACGTAGGACTCGTAGAAATTCATGGTAACCATCTTCCGCCTCTATTTTTATTTATTTATTTTCTTTCACATTATTTAACCACTATTAAGTATTAATGGTCAATATAAACATGAGTAAATATTTGAGGAAGTTAGATTTAAGAGAAATTTTCTGTTACAATAATTTTAGCAAAAATTAATTCAGAAAAAATCGGTTATATATATAAATGTAATTTTTTTTATGCATTGGGTGAATAATATATATTTAATTGTATAATAATAATAACAAGTCGTTTTTTTAATAGCAAAATTATGTGTATTTTATTTTACTAAAGAGAAAAAATAATACATATGAATTAGATTCAACTTCCACGATCAAAGTAATAGAATGCGGGGTTTTTTCAATAATTAAATATTTAAATATTAGGTAAACTTAAAAGAAGATTATTAAAGAGAGTGATATCATTGAAATTTAAGGTTGATCTCGGTGGCGGAGACAAAATCATTTGGTTCTTGGCACTTTAGGCAAATATCCATAATTTGAGGGAATTCGACTTTGAAGATATTGTCGCACAGGAAGACTGTCGTGCCAGGTTGTTCAAAGATGAATTTTAACTTAGGATCTTCTTCCTGTTTCTTCTCTTGGCAAGTGAATGCATTAATTTCGCCAAGGATCCCTCAACATCTTTCTTCTCAAAATTACAAGAACTCATCTTATGTTCCACCATTTGAGATTGATTTTTGGTTTCACAGATAAAATCAATCTCGAAGGAGTAGGATTTATATATCTCTTTTAGTTTATAGAATGTTAGTCTCTCCAAATCCTGACAATTTCAACAAGATATTCTCATGTTTATTTGGGCGTCAATTGACGGCTGACGCCCTCCATCTCAGCAAATCGAATGATCAATGAAAAATTTTTCCACATGTTTGTCACCTCTTTCTATAATACAAAAACCATTAGATTTGTCTAAAATCACCTTAAAATTAAAGCAGCATCATGCATTGTTCCAAATAAAACATATTTATCAGCAAAAGTCTTCCAATAAAATAGTTACAAACCATTGATTGTTGTGCACTCCAAAAAATTACTAAAAATCCTAACATAACACTGGAGAAATCCTAACAGGACAAAAAAAAATTCCTAATAAGAAGCCACAAGAATTCTTAATAGGATGCTAGAAGAACTCTAGTAGAGCACTCTCATAGAGTTTACTTCAGCTTTTAAATAATAATAAGTTGTTATCATCTAATAATTTTATATAGAAATTATTCATAAATTATATATTTATAACATCTAATAGTATGTATTTAATCTAATAATATCTAAATACTATTAATGTCTCTTTTAAAAACAAATTTTTCTTATTTAATTGAAGTAAATTTAATGGCTATTAATTAATGTAGGTAAAAGAAATACTTATAGTAGTGTAAGACTGACTACAAGGCTTACTTTATATATAATTATATACAATAAATTTTCATATACACCTAATTTTAGAAACTAAGCCCTAATCAAGCATTTTTATTCATGCACTCCTCAACTCAACGTCTCTTTTTCAGGTTTAACATTTCTCCTCCTCATCATCATCATTCTTCTTTATTTTTTCTGTGAATTGAGTTCAAATAATGGTTGATTGCAGTTTAAATCCATCAATGCTATGTGAATTGAGTTTAAATTCTGCAACATAGCAATTAGATTCGAATTTTGCATCAGAGCAGATCGTGACATTTTCCTTCTTTGTTGCATTGTTGTTGTTGTTCTTCTTCTTCTTCTTCTTCTTTCGTATATGTCTGTACTTTTTCATCTATGAGAACTGGAATTGTAACTCAAAACGTTAGTGATCTGACTTTTAAAAACATGTTTGATGGTTTTAAACTTTCTGTTCGTTCTAATAGTAATATCATATTCGTGAATATTGAATTTGATTTTAATTGCTGTGTTTTTTGTAGTTTTTTGTAATGTTGATAAATAGTATTATAAATGTAAACAAACGAATGGATTTTTAAACTACCACGAACAGATTTTCACAACTCATTTTCACATAGATTCAACATTCAACCAATTCACATACACGAACAGGTTTTTAAACTATCACGAACAAATTTTTAAACTACCACGAACAAACTTTAAAAACTAATTTTTCACACAGATTCAACATTCATCAAATTCAAACACAAGAACACTTTTTAAACTATAATGAACATATTTTTAAACTACCATCAACAGATTTTCAAAATTTATTTTCAAGCATTCTTTGGCGTTTTATTTTTTTCTTTCTTTATTATACATATCAACGATAAAAACCTTTTCATGTCAACTATAAAATTCTGTTCGTGGCAATTATAAAATTACGTTCAAACATTCTTCGAAATATTATTTTTTAACTTTCAAAAAAAGATAACAGCGGGAATGGCGACGACGGTGCAACAAAAAAGAAGAAGCAGCAAAGGAGAAAAAAGAAGAAGAAAAAGAAGAAGAACAACAATAACCACAGCGTAATAGAGGATAAGGAGGAGAAAGAGGAAAAGGAAGAGGCGAAGGCAGAAGAGGAGTTGGAGGTGGATGTGGAGGTGGAGGCAGAAAAGGTGGTGATGAAGAAAAAGAGGAGGAGAATGAGAAGGGGGTGAAAGTGGTGATGAAAAAGAAGAAGATGAGTGTCATTATGGGTGTGAGAGATGTGGACACTAAGAATGGGATTTTCACGCGCGTAAGTGAGAGTGGGATGAATTGCTTGATTTGACTTAGTTAGTGAATATAAATATTCATGTAACAATGTTGAATTATACATAACTTCCTTTATCTTGTAATAATAATAATGTTTAACCGTTGAAATATATCAAGATAGTTAGGTTAAGAATAAGAGAAAACTGGAATTTAATAATCTATTATTTTTATATTTTAATATATATAACATCATTTTAATTACTCTTAATTAATGAAGACTAATGAGCAAAAAGCTCGAGTTTTTTTTTTGGACTTGAAAAAGCTCGAGTTTTATGATACTTTTAAGTAATTCTATTACTTGTTAGTTATTTTTTTTAGTTTTGTAATTCTGTTGTGACAGTTAAGTGGTAGTTGTAATCTTATGTAATAATTATTGATTTGTTCCCTTAGAATTCTCTATCTAATTCTCTCATCTTTCTTTGTTTGAACTTTTTTGCTTTCAGGCTTTTGTTCTATTCTTTTATAATGAGTACTAAGTTTAATAATATGAAAAAAAAATTATGTGCGCAAGAGTTTAGAAAAAATCATTTATTTTATATATGAGTAATTATTCATCCTTTAATTTTATTAATAATTTTAATTGATCAAATAATTAATCCAACTAAATTTTTACTGTTAAATGGACTAGGAAGGTATCTAAAGGGAAAACAACATAGAAGGAAATGAACAAGAAAAAAATTGAATAATTGATAGTTCGTTTCTATGTTCCAATGATAATGTATTGATTCTACTTAATTAAATTAAAAAAAAAACCAGAAATTAAAGTACTCACTACTCAGTACTCTCTATACTTTTTGTTAACTCTTTTAAATGGCAGTTAAAAGTAAGCCTAAATACTACATAAAAATAAAAAACAATAAAATAGTGCTAGGGAGCCAATGTTAGAAAATAACCAATAATTAAGTTATTATATAAAATTTATATGAGTTATAGTTATCATCTAAAATTTATATGAATTATCATCGATAATTATGTGTTGGCTCCCTATTGATCATAATATATTAGCTCCCTAATATTTTTCAAAATAATATAATAATAATAAAATGATAATTCCACTTAAATATTTATGTGGTAATGTTAGTTTATTAAATCAAGCTAATATAACACCGCCATAAAAAATAATCATGAAAGAATTGGGAGTTACAAGTAGAAGGATCAAGAAATATATCACAAGTTGAAGTTTGAAAAGTCAAATAGACAAAATCAAAATGAATTAGAACTCATGACCTTGATTCAAGTTTATTAATAGCCATGCAACTTGGACACACATTCTGCTAGCTTTTTCGGTTTGCCATGCACCGCCAATATCATTAACCGCCTCTACATGTTTACTTAGCTGTTAAGATTGTATACTTATATAAAGGTTTTAGGTGCTTTGTTATAATCTATCTCTCATCTTGTAAAGTATGTTACATGAATGAAATTTATGAGTGTTAGAAAATTCTCTCTTCTCTTGTTTATGAGTGTTTGGTGAATTTAGAGTAAAAATATTGATAGAGTTATTTACGCGAGTTTGAGTAATCTTGGACAAATTACTGTGGGATTTATACTTACATTTGGTATCAGAGCTGGTTAATCCAGCGTCTGGTTTTTAGAAAGTTCGTGAGGTGGGAGAGTTCTCACTTTGAGTCAGTATGACAAACACATTTAATATAGTGTGATCCGGTCCCAAGTTAGATGGAAAACTTGATTATAATTATTGGGAGACTCTGATGTCTACCCATTTAAAGGCCCAGAACCTGTGAAACTTCATAGAACCAGGTTTGCAAGAAGGAGCAGATGTTATCCAGCAGAGGAGAGATCAATTAGCGTTGTTTCAAATTCACCAAGGTGTTGATTATACGGTGTTTGGCAAAATAGCAAATGCCAAAATCGCAAAAGAAGCATAGAACACGTTGAAACTGTCATATAAAGGTGTAGATAAGGCACAGAAGGCGAAGCTGCAATCCTTGAGAAGAGAATATGAAAGGTACGAGATGTCTAGCTCAGAAACTGTTGAGCAATATTTTACTCGTGTTACAGATCTTGTCAATAAGATGAGAGTCTATGGAGAAGACATGCCCGATAGCAAGGTGGTGGAGAAAATACTTCTCACCATGCCGATGAAGTATGATCATGTGGTGACTACAATATTAGAGTCCCATGATATGGAGACCATGACGATTGCAGAGTTACAAGGAACCATGGAAAGCCACGTCAGTAGAATAT
>JASCZI010060425.1:258195-269761 GCA_036250425.1 Stylosanthes scabra
TCAGAAAAATCAACTGAAGAAGCCTTGAAAAGCAGAGTGAATTTAAACAACGTTGCTGAATCAAGTCATACACAAGAAAGTAGAGGTCGTGGTTTCAATTATCAAAGTAGAGGTAGAGGAAATTTCAGAGGTAGAGGTCGTGGCAATTACAACCAAGGAAGAGGTAATAATTTTGCTCTTTCTAATCAACAAAGAGCAGGAACAAATTTCAGACCAATTAATCGAGGAAGAGGTCGAGGTAACTTTTATCAAGAAAGATCGAATTTCAATTGCTTTCAATACGGAAAGTATGGCCATAGAGCGGCGGATTGTCTATTCAGAATGATGAACAACAACCAAGCAAATGTTGCAGAAAATCAAAATCAAAATATTGGTGATAATTATGGTACGCAAACTTCATTTTTTTACTAGTGATTCCTGTACTGAAGATGAAAATATATGGTACTTGGATAATGCTTGTAGCAATCATATGTGTGGTAGAAAAGAGTTATTTTCTTTACTAGATGAGTCAGTTAAATCATTAGTGAAGTTTGGAGATAGTACAAAGATTCCTATTGAAGGAAAATGGTGGATACCAATTAGATTGAAGGATGATTCTCTAAATTATATTTCTGAAGTTTTCTATGCTCCTAAACTTAATTACAATTTACTGAGTATGGGACAATTATCTGAAAAAGGATATAAGATGATAACCTTTCATGGATATTGCACTGTATTTGACAACAAAGGCAGATTCTTAGCCAAAGCAAAGATGACATCAAACAGAATGTTTCCATTAAAAATTCAACATGCAAACATCTCTTGTATGAGTTTTGAGATTCCTGATGATTGTTGATTGTGGCATATGCGGTTTGGGCACTTTCACTTTTTTGGTCTGAATTATCTATCAAGAAAAAGACTTGTCTCTGGTTTGCCGAGAATTTATGTTCCTAATTGTGTCTATGAGATTTGTCAACTCGGAAAGAAGCATGGAGATCCATTCCCTACTGGAAAGTCATGGAGAGCCAGAAGGTTACTTGAAAATGTACATTCAGATATTTGTTATGTTGAAGTTCCAAGCAGTGGTGGTAGCAGATACTTTATCACTTTTATTGATGATCTTAGTAGATATACATGGGTGTATTTTTTGAAGCAGAAATCAGAAGCATGTGAGGTCTTTAAGTCATTCAAGGCATTCGTTGAAAAATAAAGTGGCTATAGAATCAAAACTCTAAGAACAGACAGAGGGACAGAATATCTTACATGTTCAGATTACTTTAAGCAACATGAAATTCAACACCAAATGATAACCAAATATACTCCTCAACAAAACGGAGTTGCTGAAAGAAAGAATAGAACCATCATGGATATGGTTAGATGCATGCTCAAATCAAAAGAATTGTCTAAAGAATTTTGGGTGGAAGCAGTCGCAACAGCAGTACACATTTTAAATAGGTGTCCGACGAAGAGTGTTCATGACAAAACTCCAGAAGAAGCTTGGAGTAGAAGACGACTATTGATTCATCATTTCAAAGTGTTTGGGTGTATTGCTTATGCCCATGTACCAGATCAGATGAGAAAGAAGTTAGATGACAAAGGCGAGAAGTGCATCTTTATTGGTCACAGCACAGATTCAAAGGCATATAGGTTGTACAATCCAGAAACAAAGAATGTGATTATTAGTAGAGATGTGACGTTTGATGAGAAAGGCAAGAGGGACTGGAATGCTAAGTCAGAAAAGCAACCAGTTATGATTCAAAATATTCTTGAAGAAGAAGAAGAAGAAAGACAACCAGAAGCAGTTGATCAACCAGAATCATCTAGAAGAACTCAAAGAGAGCGGAGACTACCCGCTAGATTGGTAGATTATGAAGTTGTCAATGATAATGATCCGACTGATGAAGAAATCATCAACTTTGCGTTGTTCTCAGATTGCGAGCCAATGAATTTTGAAGAAGCCTCCAAAGACAACAATTGGAAGAAAGCAATGGATGAGGAGATTCATGTCATTGAGAAGAATGATACATGACAGCTGACAGAATTACCAGCAAATAAGAAGCCGATTGGAGTAAAGTGGGTTTAGAAGACAAAGTATAAGCCCAATGGAGAAGTTGATCGTTTCAAAGCAAGACTAGTTGCCAAAGGCTACAAACAAAAACCAGGTATTGATTACTTTGAAGTATTTGCACATGTTGCTAGATTAGATACTATTCGTATGATTATTTCACTCTCGGCTCAAAATATGTGGAAGATACATCAGATGGATGTTAAGTCAGCCTTTCTAAATGGCACTTTAGAAGAAGAAGTGTATGTTGAGCAACCTGCAGGATATAAAATTTCTGGAAAAGAAGATAAAGTTTACAGATTGAAGAAAGCTTTGTACGAGTTAAAGCAAGCACCGAGAGCATGGTATAAGAAGATTGATTCTTATTTCATCCAGAATGGTTTCAGTAGATGTCCGTTCGAGCATACCCTCTACATCAAATTTGTTGAATCTGGAGATATTTTGATCGTGTGTCTCTATGTTGATGATTTGATCTTTACAGGCAACAATTTGACGATGATTTCAAAATTCAGGGAGGCAATGATAAAGAATTTTGAAATGACAGATATGGGCTTGATGTCTTATTTTCTTGGCATCGAAGTCGTTCAGAAAGATGACGGAATTTTTATTTCTCAGAAGAAATATGCAAGTGATATTTTGAAGAAATTTCAGATGGGGCATTCAAAGCCGGTTCCTACTCCAGTTGAAGAGAAGTTCAAATTGCTAAGAGAAGAAAAAGGAAGTGCAGTGAATCCATCTTATTACAAGAGCTTGATAAGAAGTCTGAGATATTTGGCCGCAACCAGACTAGATATTGTGTTCGGGGTTGGATTGCTTAGCAGATTCATGGAGGAGCCATGTTCCAATCATTTGCAAGCAGCAAAACGGATTTTTGCGTTATATCAAAGGTACTTCAAATGATGGTATCTATTATGAAAATACTAATAAAGTGAATCTTGTTGGTTACACTAATAGCGATTGGGCCGGAGATATAGAAACAAAAAAAAGTACTTCAGGATATGTTTTTCATCTTGGTTCTGGTGCAATTTGTTGGTCATCGAAGAAACAACCGATAGTAGCTTTATCAACAGCAAAAGCAGAATATATAGCAACAGCAAGTTGTGCAACACAAGCGGTATGGTTAAGAAGAATTCTTGAAGAATTGAAGGAGAAACAAAGTACTCCAACAACACTATTTTGCGATAACAAATCAGCTATTGCACTTTGCAAAAATCCGGTGTTTCATGGTAGATCGAAGCATATCGATATTCGGTTTCACAAAATTAGAGAATTGGTGAATGACAAAGAAGTTTTGATCGAGTACTGTTCTACAGAAGAACAAGTAGAAGATATATCTACTAAGCCATTGAAATCTGAGTTATTTTACAAGTTGAAGAAGATGCTTAAAATAGTTAATTCTGCAAGCTTGATTTAAGGGAAGCAATGTTAGTTTATTAAATCAAGCTAATATAACACCGCCATAGAAAAACAATCATGAAAGAATTGGGAGTTACAAGTAGAAGGATCAAGAAGTATATCACAAGTTGGAGTTTGAAAAGTCAAATAGACAAAATCAAAATGAATTAGAACTCATGATCTTGATTTAAGTTTATTAATAGCCATGCAACTTGGACACACATTCTACGAGCTTCTTTCGTTTGCCATACACCGCCAATATCATTTACCGCCTCTACATGTTTACTTAACTATTAAGATTGTATACCTATATAAAGGCTTTAGGTACTTTGTTATAATCTATCTCTATTCTCGTAAAGTATGTTACATGAATGAAAATTTATAAGTGTTAGAAAATTCTCTTTTCTCTTGTTTATGAGTGCTTGATAAATTTAGAGTGAAAATAATGATAAAATTATTTATGTGAGTTTGAGTAATTTTGAACAATTTACTGTGAGATTTATACTTACAGATAATATTAGAAACTATTTATGATTGGAATAATTTATGATTTTTTTCTCATATAAATACCAGAGAGCCATTAATTCCCACTTAAATGTGTTTATTTAAACACAATAAAAACTAGAAAATGAGATACTTTCTTGTCACTCAACTTGGTTCAACGTGAAACAAACAAAAATTATTCCATTATTTCTTCAACGACTTTTTACTAGGTTGTTATCAATAGTCTGTTATCAAAGGTTTATAGTGCTAGTAAACTTTATATTGTCAATGCATTATAATAAATTTAAATAAGGAGTTAAATATTGAAGTAAAAACATTAAATTTAAATATAATAATACAAAATCAATATTTATACATTTTTTATTTTATGAAATATGTATGTACATGTACTTATGATTTTTTTTATTTGATACTCCTTTCCATTATTAAATACTATATTGTGATATAACCATAATATTCTAAAATTTTCTCTTTTCAAGTCTGCAAAACTGAAAATACTAAATAAATACAATTTTATTATATTTATTGTTTTTATATAATATATTAAAAACAATAACATATTAAAAATGAAAACATCTAAAAGTATTTGGATCTCTCTCTTATACCTTTGAATCGGAAGGTTTTTTTTTCTTTGAACAGAGCCACCAGAAAAGAAGTTTCAAAGAAGATTTCCGCGGCCTGCATGCTATGAAGGAGAGGTGAAGATGGACTAAGGTGATTGCTAATATATTGAATTATGTTAGAGTAGTTTTTATTTCTATTTGTGCTTTTAGCATGGTTAGGCAGCTCAGACTTCGGTCTAAACAGGACAAGTTTAAATTATATGTATTGAGCTTATGTTTGGCCTATTACCTGTTAAAGGCTTTATATCTTATCTGGTCTGATCTCTTCAAAAAGCTTGGCTTGGTCTGAAGTTTATTTAAAAGCCTACTAAAAAATAAATTGAAAAAATTAATAAAAAATAAAAAATTATAATTACAAATAAATAATATTTTACGACATAAAAAAACTTATGTTATGATTTTTATATATATATATATTTATTCAGTAATTATAAGTATTAATGTTTTTTTATGTGGTTAGAAGATAAAAGAATTTTATTGATAAATTATATCTTTTTAATTTATTTAAAAGTTAACAAATTATTTTTTAAATAATAAAATAATTATTATATTATAATATATATAATATGCCGGTCTGTTAGGTTCTACACAGAGCCTAAGCTTGGCCTAAGGCTCTTGATAGGCCGCCTAATTTATTTCCATAGTAGTACTGTATGCACAATATAGTTTAGGGCTTTCACTCAGTATGAGTAAAAAGGATAAAAAAAAAGGACCCCACCACCACTTACCACCACCGTCATCATCATCTAGTTTTTATTATTCATTCATTTCATTCCATTCCCTCAACCTCAATAATTCCACACACAGCCTCTCATGTTTTCTTTCCCATCCAAAGCTACCCTTTTCTCTTTATTCACGTCAGAATTAAGCCCAATAGCACACCAATATAACTCGGCCCAAACTTACTATTCTGCACATGATGAAATGAGAACCAAAACAACATAACTACTTTCCTTAAGAATTAGGAACCCACTCACAACTCCGAGATAACCATCATATCCAAACTGATCACTTAAATTTAAATGACCTAATAACTTGGAAAAGCTAAAACAAACCCTAACAGATTAAAGTGAGGCTCAGCCCATATAGAAAAATGTCTATAAATAGTAAATATACTTAGTTATTCTAGGTCAAGGTATCTTTCTTTCATTTACTCATTTAAGCTCACTCTTGAACGTTTCACCTGCCCAGAACATTATTTTTTAGAATTCATGATACAACCCTTGAATAAACCTTGGACATCGTTTCACGGAAAATTTTGATATTTCCATTAACAACATAAGAGAATGAAACTATGTAAGAATCTAGGTTGCGGTATAATTTATTGAGATCATTGTTCTGACTTGTTTCTTCATGTGTAAATTAAAGTTCAAGTTGCAAGTTGTAAATTTCCAAGTCCAAATAACCCAAAAAAAATATATATATATATATTGCCAAACCAATTTACTATACAAATCCATGGGTACATGTACTTTTGTAGTTAGCATCTAAAAGAGCACCTTGTTTGTGAGAATCCAATAGTAATTATAAATTCTTTTTACTCTTCAAATATTTTACTTTCTTTCTTGCTGCTTTTTTTTTAGAATCTAAACTCACAATCAGCTTCTAAGTAAAGGGAATATATACAATAATACAATATGAACCTGGAGCCTAGAGAAGACGAAATTGGTTGCTAGAGTTAAAATATTTTTAGCTTTAAAACAATGGAAGAGGAGTGAACTTTGAAACTCCAACATATATATGTTTTGGAGCACAACTTAGAACTCGAGTCTTGTGTGCTTGCAGAAACCATTGCAGCTATGGCTATGGGGTCCTTGCTCTCAAGGGTTTGAGAATCTGAAAGGAACAGAGTAAGGTTTCATCCACACACATAAGTGCTCCTGCATTGTTGAACTCTCCACAATAGTTTGGTGCCGAAAATATGGTCACTAGCTGCCTATCTGCGAAGAATTGGTAGCCATCTTCCACAACCTGCATACATAAATTAAAGTTGTGTCAATGTCAATGGTTGTCTCTTGAAACCATCTCTTTTATTTACAAGTTTAAACCCTTGTATAGAGCCAAAAAATATTTAACATATAGGATGTTCTCTCCCACTACAAGAACTCTTTGACTTAAACTGTGAATTATGTACAGGCCTACATTTTTTGCCATCACTAAACTATTAATATTGAAAACAGTTGATGACTAAAAGTGATGACAAAATAAATTAAAATGAACTGTCAATTAACATTTTTATAAAAATTTAGTTTATAAAGCTTTTAAAATTTAGGGTTCAGAGCTTAAGATCAAGTAAAAACCGAACCTGGTGAGCTCGACATATAAGATCGAGATCATGTTTCTTCAAGAACTCAGCGACCTTATCAGCACCAAACGTGTAGGAAACACCTCTATCATTCTCACCCCACCCAATGATTTGTCTATCAGGATCAGCCCAAAGAAGGTCACACAAGAGGCCTTGATCTGGCACATCCACTGGCCTTTCAATGGCTTTGATTTGATCCAAGTTCTCTATATCAGGAGAAATGCCTCCATGCATGCAGAGGATTTTGTCATCAATGACTGCAGCCACAGGCAAACAGTTGAAGCAATCTGTAAATATCTTCCATAGACGAACACTGAATCTCCTCTTGCACTCATCATAGAATCCATATATTCTGTTGATTGAGGCACATTCATGGTTTCCTCTAAGGAGGAAGAAGTTTTCAGGGTATTTGATTTTGTAGGCAAGAAGCAGGCATATTGTTTCTATGCTCTGTTTTCCTCTGTCCACGTAGTCTCCAAGGAAGAGGTAGTTAGATTGCGGCGGAAAACCGCCGTACTCAAACAGCCGCAATAGGTCTTGGTATTGACCATGTATGTCACCTAAAGTACACCCAATTTGTGTCAGTAATAAACTACCATATCTTTAGCTCAAATTGTGCTAAAACAAAAAATGCCACAGTATACGTGTATAAATACACATTTTTAATTTGGTAGTTGATTTTTTGCGTGTATATAACATAGTTGTTTTTTCTTAAAATTGGATCAATCTTCTAATTTGATAATGACATCTTAATACTTGTCTTTTTTTTATGTACACCTCTATTATACATGTATTGTACACTTTCTTTTCAGTCTAAATATCAACTAACATTCTCTTTCTCTTTAAATTTCTATTTCTCTCCCCTTAATCTTCAATGATCCTCTGTTAATAGTTGTCCATAAATAAAAGTAAGCTCCTAAATCCTAAACCTGAAAAATAATGTTATATGTACAATAATTCTACATTAACAAGTGGTTTTGGCCAACAAAGTCTAACAAAGTCATTTATTTTTATGCTAAATAAAAGACTATTTCAATATCAAATAAAACTATATTTTTGTATACATTAGTCTCGTATAATTTTTTTTTTTGTTTTTAATATTAAAAGCAATCGATAAAAAGTTAGCGAAAATATCTTTTATGCAGCAAATATATATAAACACAAATATGATTTATCCTCTCTCAAACCCTGTCATTATGGTAGATTAAGCATTCATTCTATTTCCAGTCATGCAATGCAAATATCATTTCTGAGGATGGGTATTGAAATTAAAGAAAGAAAAAGGATGGAAGAATGTATATAATTACCACAAACATTGATGGGAGCTTCCAACTCGAGGAGGTTAGGTTGGCTAAGGAGAACTTCTTTTGCAGCGATGCAAATGTTGCGAATTTCTGACTCTACCAGATGAATCCGTTTGCCTACTCCATTCTTCTTTGCTTCCAAAAGCCTCTCTATCAAACCATCCAATCCATCCATTCCCCGATTCCTCTCTATTCTTCCTTTCTTTCTTTTTTTCTTTTTCTTTCTATAAATTCAACTATTGATGATCTTCCTATTAGTGCTTACTTATTCTATTTTCAGATTTGCTCTTACCAACTCTCCCTGGAATGATGGATCGGATCACAGAATGCAAATTAAGCAAGGGGATCAGAAAAGAAACTCTTGCTATTTTAGCAACAAATATTCCAAAAAAAATAGCAGATTTTTGGATATATTTGGGATATTTTAAAGCTGATTTAATTTTACTTAGCAATGTTTTACTCGCCTTTTTTCAATGGCTAGAAAAGAAAGATGGGGATCTAAAGTTGCCAAAGAATGGTAATTAGAAAAAGTGCATAATGGCTCCCTAACTGAACTAAACCAAATTTAGGAAGGAGATCGAGAAAGAATCTCATTTAGTAGGAAGATAATAAAACACTTTCCATCTTGAAATATTCATAGATATGAATGAATATTTAGTATGTAGCCGCACTAATTATACTCTAAAAATATGCAGCCGCACTAATTTTCGGTGTTACAATTTTGTTCATTATCATCATTATATATATCTAGCTATTAAGAGATAATAAACTCTAAACTTGAGATCTGCCTAAGTCGTTTAAAATAAGGTGCATCATATAAAGAGGAAAAATAATGAAAAGCAGAATATTTTCTTTGATGATGAGTAGTTGGAAATTTATAATATCAAATGTTTTATTTTATTTTAATTAATTTTTAATGTAAAATTAATTATTTTTTTATTCTATATATGCAAATAGTTATTTATTATATATAATTGTCCTTAAATAATAGTCCATTTGAAAAGTAAAAAAAAGTGCAAATTTAAAAATAGTGCAATATTGATTAATTTTGTTCTACTAATAGCCATAATAATAAAAGAGAAAAAAATAATTAACTAGATCGATTATAAAGTGATAACATGATTAGTTAATTACTATTGCATTTATTACTTTTATCTAAGAGTCTCGCTATTTTAATTTAATGGTAATTAATTTTTTTGTTTTATAAATCTTTTTATTTCAAAGGAGTTAGTACATGTAAGCAAAACAAAAAGGTAAGTAAATTTAAGAATAAAATTACAGGTTTAGCAAATAGTAAAAAATACATAAGTAAATATATAAAATTATTTGTATTTTAACTTTTTATTTTAATAAATATATAAAAAATACATTGAAAATTTAAAATTTATATATCTTTTATATATCCTTTTTTAAATGAATAACCTTAGCATGTTCCTAAATTAGCCAAACCCTAAAATAACTAATAGAAAAACTCCCTCCATTTTAAAACGTGAAAACATAAGTTATTTTTTTTTTTTTGGTGAACTAAACATAAGTTATTTTTAATAAGATGAAGTAATTTTTAAGTTCTTATTCATAATTTGAGGGGTCAAAATTTGTAAGCGTTGTCTAATGTTTAGTCTAGTTTACCGTTGACGTCGGTTCTCCTGTTTATTACCGCTGCTGCGTCTTAGTCTCTTTGCGTCTTTGTTTAGCAGAATATTCTAATTTCTCAAGGAATAAACTACCTTGCTTCACCATAACAATCACAGCGACTGCAACTGCATAACAAACTCGAAAGGGCTGATCTGATCTGAACTCATTTCTGATCAGATCATCCTCCGATTCTGAATGGCTTCCACTGAGGGTCTCGTCCCCATAACTAGGGCTCATCTTGCTTCTTATTACGACAAATACCCCTTTCCACCGCTTTCTGACGACGTCTCTCGCCTTTCTTCTGAGATTCGCTCATTCGCCAATGACTTACTCGATCAGGATCCTCCTAACCAAGGTTTCGTTACTTACTCGCTCTTAAAATTATTATTAGTGCTTAATCTCCTGCTAATTCCGAATCGCCAGAGCTAATTGCTTTGCAGTAACTGCATATTCTTTTGGTTTAGAATGTAAAACGGGCTTCAGACTTATAGTTAATTACTTTTCAAACCCTTTCAAAACTTCATTTCACAAACGCTGCCAAGGGTTCTTCCGTCCCAGGGGCACTTCTACTCTGCATTTGTCAGAATAGTTCTTTTGTCATCGAACATTGGTGCGGTTTCAAGGATGTTTTCCTAATTAGTTGGAAAATATACAATCTTTACTTAATCACATTGTTGAAATATGGAAACTTGTAGGAAATCTAGGATCATGAAAAAAATTGTGGTTATCTTAGTTCACCTTGTTGAAATTTTGCTTTTGGATATCAATTTTACAGCAAACATCAGTTTTCATACTTAAAGATTGTTTGGAGAAGAGAAAAAAGAAAAGAAAAGAAAAGAAAATTGTTCGTAGTTGCGGCATCTTTATCTTTGTGTTGCTTTTGAGCATAGATATTTTTTTTTGCTTTAGAATGTTATTCAGGAGTTTGTCATTTCAGGAGAAAGCATATTAATAAAAGAAGCAGACGGCCAACCACCGCATAAAATTGATGAGAACATGTGGAAGAATAGAGAATACATTGAAGAAACGATTTTTTTACTTGATAAACCTAATTGGCCAGAAGAGGTAATGTGTACATTTTTAAATTTGCTTTACCTTATATTTGATTGACTGGCTTTTTTGAAACAGCTGTGTAATTTATGAATGCACAGCATGTGGCATTTCATAACATCCCTAGGCATAATCTTCATCGTATTGTGCACATTTTTAAATACCAGTTGTCTTTTTTGTTGCAGCTGAAACAGCAGTCCACACCTAGTGAAGTAGAAAATGCTGTTATGCTTGGGCAGCTGAAAGATAAACTTCATAATACTTTGAAGTTTTTGGAATCTTTCCAAGTAAAGAATTCTGAACATGTGTTTAACACAGGTACTGCTTTGCTTTGCTTTTGTATTGAATTGTAGTGGGTGACATACTTCTGATTGCCTGTGTAGTTTGTTGCATATTTCTTTCTCGTGTATTGTGTATATGTTATTAGTCTTAGCAGAAATCTAGCAGCAACATTGAGTCTGTTATGTGTGTATATTGTATCGCAAGCATGAGGAGGGAGGGGAAATTCTGTTTGATTTAAGAAATGCAAGGAAAAATTATTATCTGTTATATATCTTCTCTAGAACTCAAGAACACCAAGAAAACTTAACCTATTTGAACGAGCAGTTAACTGGAGATTTTCATTTAATTATTATCTTTTCATCCCTTAAAGATTCGATAAAGTTTTATGTTGGTTGTCAACTAAGTAACACGACCCTCCATTTTT
>JASCZI010060425.1:269771-288163 GCA_036250425.1 Stylosanthes scabra
AACACTTGATTAAAAGCCAAGACATTACGGTGTGTAGCCAACAGTGGGATGAGGCTTATTATTTTCCATAGTTGATGTCTCAACAAGTATGAATCTGTGTGCTAAAGATAAAGACTACATGGAACCTGTGTTCTCTTGCCGAGAAGAGAGAGTATTGGAATAGCAAACGATAAATGCAAATGTTTTCTTTGTCTGAGTAATATTAGGGAATAGGATGATACTATCTTATTGCATTGCTCTTGGATTTGCAAGCAAATATGGCCCTAAAGCAGTCAATAGTAGCTGATATCGGTTTTGTTACATAGTAACAGAGTGAGTTAGTGAGATACCTAGCTATAGCTTAGAGTTAGCTAAACAGATTAGTCTAGAAAAGTGCCTGCTAGGGTTAACAGCTATAACTAAAGTTGGAATAGACAGATTTAACCCTGAGCTAGCTTGCTCTGCAAGTTAGAGTATGCGAGTATAACTTTGTTTTCTTATTTGTATTTTTTGGCTTCTGGTTTGGTATTGTCTTAGAGCTAATTGTTATATATATGTCCATTTATGTGCCTTTACCTAACGTCTTAAGCCCTTCGGATAAGTAGTTTATGACATGGTATTTTCCCTTGTTCTTCCTGCGCGAAGGAGCGTGTTAGATATATAGCTATGTATGTGTCTCTGCCTATCAACCTATACTTTTAGGCTAAGTGGTTTCATGACACTAATGATCTTTTGGTTTCATTTCTGGTTGTGTAGAAGAATATAAACAAGTGAGTTCCAAAGTGAAGGAATTTGATGGTTTTTTATATTTTATAATATCATTTTTACATGATTTTTATATAAAGAATTAGTTCTGATAAGCTCTATGAATTGCTGTGTGGCCATACTTTACTTTCTGGTCATTCTTCAATTTTGATTTTGCGTTAGTTTATGCAATTGTGGACATTCCTACTCAACAAATATGTCACACATTTAAATTATGCAGTTATGACATATTTACCTCAAGACTTTCGGGGAACTCTCCTGAGACAGCAACGGGAGCGCTCAGAGAGGAATAAGCAAGCAGAGGTTGATGCTTTGGTAAATTCTGGTGGTAGCATACAAGAGCGATATGCTCTTCTATGGAGACAACAAATGGATAGGTGAGAGCCTTAACCCTTTTCTGTCTCTTCTTGTTCATGAAATAATGAGATATATAAAACAACTTAAGTGTCACAGGAGAAGGCAGTTGGCTCAGCTTGGTTCTGCTACTGGAGTCTATAAAACACTTGTGAAGTACCTTGTTGGAGTTCCACAGGTACTATTATCATGGATTGTTAATATGTGGCTGTCCTGTCCTCTTCTCCTCATTCTACGTGACTTATATTTTCTCTACTACAGCCTGAATTAACTTTTAACACTTTTGGCTGATACATGGACTTATTCACTGTCTTCAAATAATGGGTTTAGATGTTTAGTACTGTTCAAGACGTACACGTTTGGAGAAAATTTCACTCTCATTTTGATTTTGTGACTTCGAGTACTCATTGTCTTCACTTGGGTATTGTTTGTATCCTGAAGCATCTTTTTCTGTTTGAGCTGTAGGTTTTGCTTGATTTTGTAAAGACCATAAATGATGATGATGGGTAAGCAATATTCAAACTCTCATCCCTGATTGTGCATGCCATCATACCATATAAATAACAATAATATGTGAATTCTTATGTGCTTGTAGGCCCATGGAGGAGCAGCGTCATCGCTATGGACCACCATTATACAGCCTGACTTCGATGATTCTTTCTATTCGACTCTTTCTTTCATTATCATGGACACGATATGGGGCTAGGAAACTGTGAGATACCTTGCATCTTTGTTAATCTATTGTTGATTTTTTTATGGGTGTGTTTTAGAGCACTGTTCTATGGATGTTCAACAAGATAGATTATGTTATGTTTCAATGTTCTATCTTTAGAATTCATAGAACTGAGTTCAAAGATTTATTTATTTTTAAATCTTGCTAAGAATATATATCTTGATTCTCTATCTTGGTTCCATTGAAGAAGTGATATTTTAGGAATTATTTTACAATGTTGGGCATCATAGTAATTCTCCATCTCCTGCTTTATCTGGATATTGTTTATAGAAAAAGGGAGCAATTGGCTCTACTGGAAGAAGCTGTTGAAGTCTACACCACAGAGTTTGAGAGGTTCATGAATTTTATTAGGTATTGTAAAGCTGTAATGCTCGTATTCATATTGCTTATACTGTAATATCTGTTTATAGTTGTTTATACTCGTGTTAAATTGGATAAGGCTTTTTATGATCATGTTAAATTGGTGAAACCTATGTCTGGTTCCCCATCATTGCATGCTAATATAATATTGTTCTCATCGAAAACTTTAGGGAAATTAATTTACACTGCTAGTAAATTTGATGGTGTTTCTCCAGAATACAGCTATCTGTTTCGTGATTGTGTGTGGTAGTGGTGTTGTTAAATTGGTGATGCCTAAATCTGGTTACATCATTACGTAATATTGGCCAACATTCAGAATTTAGCGAACTCATTTACAGCCTGCTATTATATCTGATGGTGGTTTTCCACAATACAGCTATTTGTTCTGATAATTTTGTTTGCATTTATTATTATTTTTTAATTGAAGGACAGTTGAATTTGGTCTGAACTTTCTTAGTTTTATACAATCTGAGAATACCTTGTTAAATGTATAATTGACCTTACTTCTCTACTTTGCATCTTGGCAAAGTTTCTTACAAAATATCATCTTGCCTCTCCTATTATTCCTTTCAGAACCTGTGCATATAAATAGTTACTTGTGATAATATTACAAGAGGGTGAGAGTAATTAATAAGCTTTGTGAGCTGTCTTAGCATCAATTCACATATTGCAATTCCTATTACTTGATACTCAACTTTTAGCCTCTCCTAGAATCTTTTGTTACCGTTGAATAACTAGCAAATATTTTTATTAGTGAGGTCTTTGCAAATTCCCCTTTCTTCATCTCAGCAGAGGTTGCCGGTGCTTTGGATGCAAGGTAAATATTAAAGCTTGTGCTCTTGTATGATTTCCTCTATTTTGATGTTAATTTTCAAGTTTGTCAATTTCAGCAAAAATGATGACTACAAAGAGATAACTATTCCAGCTGGGAAAACTTACGAGGTATATTTAGTTATTCACAAGTCTTGTGAAATATATTAATCTTTATTTTTCCTTAATTCTGACAACTGCTTATTTTCTTTTTGTATCTGATCATCCATCCTCTTGAAATTTAGCAGTTAAAATTATGTTGATACAGGTGTGAATAGGTGAAAAAAACACGTAATTATCTTATCTGGTTTTGATCTAATTGAATTAAAAAGTTGCATTTGAGGGGGTTATAAAATTTTGAACAACGGAAACAATGATGAATATGAAACTATATTTGGCCACATCAAAGTTTATAGTAATCATTGTTGACAGAAGAAAAGACAGTGATGAAAGAATAATGCTATCAATATGTAGAAAAAAGAAAATAAAGAAATCTTAATGTGTTGACAAGAGTAGTACAAATCTATAAAAAGAACAAAATTCCTAAAATGATCAAAGGAGAAGCTAGCAAGAAAGGGTAATCATATGATTTAGATAGTTTGTGATTTAATTTTACTTTTCCGCATAAACATGTGGCATCTCTTTTTTTCTTTTAATTTTATATTTAAATTTTAAAATACTGTTACTGTTATGTCACTGGACGGTTTCAGTTGAATGAATCGAACTTGTCTATTTTTGTAGTTTATATTTTACTTTGTGGTGTGTTTTTACTTTTTAATCTGATATTAAAATTTAGGGTTTTCTTTGCTATTGTTATTATTATTATTTATGTTTTTACAAGTTTATGTGATAAAGTTCTTTTCTCAGGTTTTGCTTTCTGTGGACTCTGTAAACTCGTACATTGCATGGGATTTTTCATTAGTGCAAGGCAAGATAAATATGGTATTGCTACATTACAACATTTCTATTTGAAGAATTTATGATGTTTTCCTTTGCATCCGTATGAGGTTAAATTTCTGTGGTTTATTGTCAGGATATTGGATTTAGTTTGGAGTTTTTAAGTCCTTCCGGCGACAAAACTGTAAGTTTAAATGTTATTCTGCTTTAATAGGATTAGTAGTTTGGAATCTAATTGGTGTAAAAGCTCATGATCTTTTTAAGGGACTTTACCTATTAAACATGTTGAGTGATTCAAAAGCTACCCTTCACAGAAAGCTCTTATTTTGATTTTTTTTTACTCTTATATATGTAGGATCTCGCATTATCCATTTACATTTATTATTTCTCTCATATATTAAAGAAGAAAATCTGCATAGTGTTTTCAATTGATTTTGCCTGAAAGCTTTCTCATGTCATCTTCAAACTATTTGTTTGTTTTGCCATTGCTGATTTTCGTGGTGGTTGATTGGTTTGGTGCAGCTGATGTTACCGTACCGCCGTTACGAGTCTGACCAAGTGAGTTTTTCATGCTTTTTTATAGCAACTTAAAAGCTTTACTAAGCATTTGACATGCAAGTTCTCATCTTAGATTTTCCTCCTTATATTTATAGGGAAACTTCTGCACATTGATGGGTGGAAGCTACAAGCTGATATGGGACAATACGTATTCAACCTTTTTTAGAAAGGTATGCAAATTCTACTTGCTGCATTATATATTCTTCACTCACTATGATTATTTTTCATTGCATTAAACTGGGGATTTTGTTTTGTTCATTTTATGGGATGCAGGTAGTGCGATACAAGGTAGATTGTATACCACCAGTAACTGAGGCAGTGCCATCTGACTGAAGCAAGAGAAGTCTATTCATTTTAATCTTGCCCAAAACTAAAATTTCCATTATATTCACCGGCACTAATGTGTCTATTAATCCTCTTTTTATTCATTGTGTGTGTAATTGTAACAAAAGTCAGATTAACCAAGATGATAATTATTTTACACTTAAATTAAAAAATCTTGGATCGATCTAAGCTTTAGAAGTAGTAAAAAATCTCGTCTAATCTCCATCATATATGGTTGATGTAGAGACTAGAGAGTAGGGAAATGTCCGCATACAATTTTATTTTTTGTTTTGCTTATTTCATTTGTATATATTATGATTATACCTTGTGATTGCATTTGAAAATTGACCGATACGATTTAGAATTTAGTTTTTCATTTGCTTTCCTGTTTCAAGAATCCAAGGACACTAGAGAAAGAAAGAAAATTTATACCTCTTTTTGGTTTTTAATATAACGTATAGAATTTAAAAAAAAAATGTCTTAAGTTCCATGTTTAGTTATAAAGGAAAAAACAGTCAAATGACTAAAAGTACTCCCTTCTGGTTAAAAACTAAAAAAAAAATAGATTAGTTCAGTGGTTAGAGGAAAAATGAAATTTGAATATAATGCAAAAGTGCATCACAATTTATTCTTAATAGTTTTATTACTTTATTAACAAAATAAACATTACCCAGGTCACATACATAAGGGTAAATTATCACAAGTCTAAGTATGCAGAATATTATATAACTTAATAGGAGGAAAACAATTCACTCCTGTTATAAAAAAGACCAGAAGGACTACCATTAGGAAGTAATGCTAGTCTCACAACATTAGCAGCACCTTCTTCCACATTATAAAAGCCAGTATTTGCAGTGATATCAGTCTTAACATAACCAGGACAAACACAATTGATGCAAAAAGTAGGCAACTTTTTGGCAAGAATTCTTGTGTATGCATTCATAGCAGCTTTGGAGACAATGTAGGCACCAAGAGCCTTAGGCCACCCTTTGCCTTCTAATGATCCTTCTTTGAAATCTTTCATAAACTCATTCAATACCTCATCCACTCTCTCTTCAGTAAGGTTATCGGCATCACTTAAGATCCCTTTGGCCCATTTGTTTGATACACGCTGAGTTCAAAATAAATAAGTATTTTTAATTTTTTATGATCTTATTTGTAAGAAAAAGTAATTAATTGAGAAAGATAACCACACTCCTATTTTGATAAGGTTACTTTCTTTTTCTTCTACAAATTCATACAAATATACAATGCAAAAAATCATGTGAGGAATCACATTATATCATTATCACAGTGAAAATTGTAGGTTAAGCCTTAGATTAGTCCCTGAAGTTACACTCGAGCCTCAAATAGGTTCTCAAATTTGATTCTCAAAATTTGAAAACATGACTCAAATTAGTTCCCGGGATGATTTTCATGTCTAAATCGTTAATAGATTGTTGATCTAGTATGACAGATGTCACGTGGGATCAGTGCAAAATTACTGCGTTTTATTTCGGCGCTCATTTATGCCTTAAATGACATTATTTGAGTTTATATGTTACAGAAAAAAATTTCGTAGACATGAGCTTATATGTTGTTTAGGATATAAACTGCCGCCAAAATGAAACTCAATAGCTTTGCATTAATTCCGCGTGGCAGCTGTCATGTCAGATTAGCAATTCGTCAATAGTTTAATCACGAAAATTATCACACGGACTAATTTGAGACACATTTTCAAATTCTAGGGACGATTTGGATAACTTAAAACTTTAAAGACCAATCTAAGACTCTAATGTTATTTCGAGGACTAATCTAAAGCACCACTAAAAAATTGTAGCTACTAAAAAGTTTGTGAGTCCGAAGTATATTTTGTCTAATATGTGTTTGTGATTTTTCAAATTGGAATCTAGGTTATGCTTAAGGTTGATTCAATACAAAGTTACATTGAAATTAATAATAAAATATTATATTATTTTTCCTTCAAAATAATTTATTTTGATACGAATGTATATATTATTTATTAGATTTAATTTTTAAAGGTCATATTTTATTCATTTGTTGTATAAAGTACTAGTATACCTTACCTCTAATATCCCCAAGGAAGATGACACGTTCACAGTTGTTGGTGAATTAGATAATTGGAGGAGGGGTAAAAGAGATTCTGTGGTTCTTTTAGAACCATAATAATTTATTTGCAAACATTCTTCGGCTAATTCATATGTTTCAATCCTTGCTTTTTTTAGTTCATCGTCAGATAATTCCTGAAAATTAAGAGCAGCCCAATCATAATGACAGTTAGATGCCAGTTAGCCCTGCCCAGATATGCTTATTACCTGGGGTTTCCATATTACTGAAGGGATTAAATCTCTGTCTGTAATTACAATTCCACTAATCCCTGCATTGTTTACCTACAAAATGCAACATTTACTTGAAGAAATATTAAAACATAAAACATCATCAAGATGCATGAGAACTTTGAGAAGTAATCCAACGTGATTAGTACACTAATTAAGGGAATGACTTAAGCACACTACAACAAATCCGGCACCAACCGTAGCTAAATGAACAATGTTGGCAATTTAGAAAAACGGTCGCGATATTAAATGAATTTAGCGGTGATTGATGCAGAAACCGCCGCGAAACAGATAAATGTCATGAACATAGCGGCAGTTGAGGTCAGAATCCGCACAAAATTTATTTTTGTTTATTTAATGTATTTTTAACTTAGGTTCCAATTTAATTAAAAATTATAATAAAAGAAAATTTAAATAATAAAAATAATATTCACGTCACTCAAATCTAATTAATTAAAAAGTCATAACTTTAATTTTACGGTTAAATATTTTTTTATAAATAATAGATAAAATATAAACTACAATTTAAGTCATATTAATAAAAATATCAATAATTTAATTTAAACCATTCAAAATAATGCACAACTTGCATATTACGAAAACTTCTATATATATAATTAGTAGCACTATATGTATTGAATATTGGATTGACTTGGTGGAATAGAAATAATGCTAAAGAAACTTGGACTACCCCTTTTTACAAAAAGAAGGAGCGTGGTTCACAAATCTGTACCGCTCGATTCAATGAAAAGTAGCTTATTTTCAAACGATGTCATTTAACGGCGGTTCTTAAAATACTACAAAGTGCACCGCCACAATATTTTATATTTCACGGCCATTATGCCAACGCAATATTTTATGTTTCGCGGCCATTCTGCCGGCGTTTTAAAATTGTTGCGAAACAACAAAACATCGGTCACAATTTTCCCATTTATGTTGTAGTGGCAGTTAAGCATACCAGTATGGTACCTGTTTTGATTTGACTATCACATGGAGGGTTTTTTAATTTCTTTTATTTATATTTTTAAAATAAAATAAAATTTTTATGTGATAATCTTTATTCTCTTTATGGGAGAGTCTCTTCATCTTATAACTCACCTACCCTACCGGTATATAGTTGAATTTGGTATTTAATTCTTTAAGAATATTTATTTATTGATTTTATATACAGAATTTAATGATAAGAAGTTATAACAGAATGTATACAAGTGAAAAATATTACACAAGTCACACCACCTACCCAATATTCATTTTCTTTTAGCTTTATTGAGTAAACCCCCAAACAATACTCTTAAGTTATCAAATTGCTAGTTCATGGACTTTCCAAATTTGTTAATATAAAAATATGCTCAAAAACGGTTTTAGAAATCAAATTTTGGTACAATTTTTTGTGAACATAACTAGAAAAATGAAATATTTTTTATCTATGAAAGTTTATGATTTTATGATAAGTTATTTTTTGTGAGCTTTCTTTTTTTTTTTTATAAATTGCCTAAAATGTTTTTTTTTTTAAAAAATTCTAGAGATCAAATATTGAGTTTTTCTTTATACTTTTTAAATAGGTATCCACATATTCTAAAGAAAATTAGATTAAATATACGCACGTTTTGTCAAAATACCTGCTCATTTACTGTTTTTTTTGAATATGGAAAGAGCAATGGTGATGAACCATGATATGATAAGGCTTGGGTGATTAATCTTAATATGGGCATGTAATTTTTTTTAATCAAAAGGAATGCGTCCTAGACGCATTGCTCGCAATTTATTTTTTTTTTTAATTCAATAGGGAATTCGGCCAAGACGCATTGCATATATTTTTTTTTTTATTTTTTAAAAGAAATCCGTAGTTGATGCATTGCATGGAGATGGATTTTTTTGTTACGTCAAAATGGAATGCGTGTGTGACGCATTGAAGATTAAAAAAAAAAAACACCTATACGTTGAAGACGCATTGTTTGGAAAAATGTATAAAAATCAGAGTCCAGATACTTGTTCATTCTCGTATTACTTGCCTTCTTCGAGCTTCCTTGGCTCTGTGTTGGAGGTAAGTTTGTCTATCCTTTTTTTTATATTGCTTATGTAAATTAGTAGAGTGATGGAAGTTTATATGAAGGTGCATTATAATGGTCAGATTGTATCTCATACAGCAGAGGGTCTAATATTTATGTGTGATAATCCATGTTTTTTGGTTGTTTCTCATATGGTATTATTCGAAGAGCTTAAGAGTGTGATATGTCAAAATGTGAAGACTAATTTGATGAAAATTGTGAAAAGTATATTATATAGGCGTCCTGTTTTAGTATTTGGGGGATTTATACAGTTTCAGACAATACCCATTATGGATGATGTGAGTCTGCAACAAATGATTTCAATCTATTTAGAAAACATGGCACATGCGTCTGTGATCGAGTTGTATGTAGAGTTTGAACAAATACCTTATGTCGTTGGAGGGTGGAAGAGGCTCAGCCAGATTTGGCATTTGACGGTTATTATAGTGACAGTGAAGAAGAATTCGAAGGCAACTATGAAATGGACGATGCAAATGAAGAAGACGTGCTGGAACATGATACGGAGTCAGAGGTGGAGGATGTTGCAAATGCTCTCGCTAATGAACTGCCTTTTCAAGAACCATCCTTCATGCGTGTTTTAGACGAAGATGCAATGAAGGCACCAGAGTTTGCTGAAAACATGAACCCAGGTACATGTTAAATAAAAAATATTATTTTATAATCATTACTATGATGAACAATATTGTTACTATTATTGTCATTGTTCTGGAAATCAGACCGGATCGGCCGGTTCGATCGAAAAACCGGGAACCGATCCCTTGTCCGATTCGGCCACATTGAAAAAACGAAAAGCATAAGACCGGTAGGAAAACCGGACGAACCGGCGGTTAACTGGTGAACCGGTCAACACAGTACGGCTTTTTAGGGGTTTGGGCGGTTTTTTTTTCTTTAATTCATTGCTCAATACGGCGTCGTTTTAATATTTTTTTGAAAAAATACACCAAACGAAGAGAAATTCCCAAAATCACAAACCACAATTACACAATCTCACAAAGCACAACATTGAAACCCTAGCAGAGAAGAACTACTTCACTGCGACGGCAGCAGACAGCACGGCGCCGGCAGAACTGTGCTACCCGTAGCAGCAGCGCCGGCAGAATCGCAAAAGAGCGCACCTCCCCGCACACCACACAGCAGCAGCGCCTCCACCGCTCACCCCGCCGCCCAACTCCGCCGCACCTGTAAGTTCTCTTACTCTTTCTCTTGTTTCTTGACTTTCTTCCCTATTTTGTGTTTTTTTTTTTCTTGTTTTACTTCCTTGATTATTTACATGTTTTTCTCTCATTTTGAATCATGAATGTTTGTTGTTTTAGTGTTTTGCAATATATAATATGTTTTTGTTATTCTTCCTTGTTGTTGTTTGATGTTCTATACTTCTATTAAGTTGAATGTTTTGGTTATTCTTGTTTGTTGTTGAATGTTGACTGTGCTATTAAATTGAATGTTTGCTATTGAATGTTTTCTTCCCTGTTCTAATTAGTAATTTAATAGAGTGTTAGTTTTTTTTTTTTCATTGCTGATTGTGGAACCATATGATTTGTTAATGTAGATGAATACCGATAATGTTCAAGTTTAACAATCACAAAAAACTGTTTGGCCAAGAACAACAGTCTTTGTTTTTCATGGCTGATTGTGAAACCATATGATTTATTAATTGATGCTGGTATGCCTGATGTTGTCATGGAGCAAATACAGCTTCTGATGATGGCTTTCTTTTGGGTGATTTTGATGTAGAGATTGGGTCACTTGATGATGATTGTGCTATGTTATGGTCTTTGTCTCTTTGTTTTTTAGATTGAATTGTTGTTTGTTGTTGTCATTTTATTTCATTTTGTGTTAAAACTCAATAAATTTAAAGGAGAATTTTGGTATGATATTATGAATTTTATTTCATTTTGCATTGTATTTAAGTAAATCGGTCCGACCCCGGTCCGACTCCGGTCGAACCTTTGAACCTCTGATCCAGTCACCTCATCGGTTCTGTGACCGGTCCAGTTTTCTAAACCTTGATTATTGTTATAAGATTTTGTGTGTGACAGTAGGTATGTTGTTGTGGTTACTATTAGTGTTATTAATTTATTGTTAGCTTACGTGGTGTCTTGTAATTATTTTTTTTGAGAAGTAACTTTAATAAAGACGGGTCAGTTTTGATGTGACAGGTCCAACTTATGTCCCGGGTGGAGAGTTTGCCATTGGAATAGAATTTAATTCAAGAGAGTCCGTGATAAAAGCAGTGAAGGAATACACGATTTCCGGAGGGGTAGATTACTGGGCAACGGAGTCTGAGCCGACTACATTTTATGAACGATGTGTACAGCATGCGGCGAATTGTGCATGGCTGATGAGGGTGAACTTAATTAAACGAAAGTTTTGATGGGTGGTAAGAAGGTACAATGGTAGCCACACTTGCACCAGAGCAACGATTTCTCAGGATCACTCTAAGCTCGACTCCGATATGAAAGCTGAAGCAATTAAGCCTTTGATTGAGTCAGACCCTTCCATCAAAATAAGATCTGTGATTGCAGAGGTCCAATCGAAGTTCAATTACACGGTAAGCTATCGAAAAGCATGGATGGCTAAACAAAAAGCTGTGGAAAAGATCTTCGAGGGTTGGGAGGTCTCTTATGAGGCGTTGTCAACGTGGTTTGAGGCGATGGTACAAAAAGAGCCAGCAGCTGCTGTGGAGTTTGAAACTACACCCGCTTATCGTGGGGATGACCTGGCTCCCGACTTCAGAATATTACGTAGAGTATTTTGGAGTTTCTATCCTTACATTAGAGAATTTAGACATTGCAAGCCGGTTGTCCAAGTTGACGGCACACACCTATATGGAAAGTATAAGGAGGCTCTGTTGGTTGCCGTAACTCAAGATGGAAACGATAACATTGTGCCCATCGCGTTTGCCATTGTCGAGGGGGAGACAGCGGATGCATGGTACTCTTTTCTCCATTATTTGCGAACACATGTTGTGACAATCGACGGTGTAGGACTTATCACCGATAGGCATCAGTCTATTATTTTTAGGGTTCGAGAGTTTACTACAATTGATGCTCCTTTGTCTATCCATCCAGTAATGTTTTTTCGTTATGGTTTGCAGGGTATTCCAAAACAGTGGGTGAATATGAAACTCGTTATGAGCGGCTAAAAGTGAGTGGAGAGTGTTACACTGCATGGTTGGATAGGATCCTCGGGAACAACATGTTTTGACATATGATGGTGGTTTTCGGTGGGGCCACATGACGACTAACCTAGTGGAGTGCATTAATGGAGTGCTGAAAGGCGCAAGAAGTCTCCCTATCACGGCCATTGTCAAGGCCACATTCTACAGGTTAAATGAGTTGTTTACTAGGAAGAGAACAGAGGTTGAGGCTCGAGTGAGGGCGGGACAACCTTTCTCGGAGTGGGTAACCAAAAAGCTTCATGAAAACTAAAGCCTTCGGAAACATAATAGTGAATTGCTTTGATAGACGGAATCATGTGTTTGAAGTCCGAGAAATGCTAAACGGTGTCGAGTATGCAGTGGACTTGCGTAGACGGCCGTGTGACTGCGGTGAATTCCAAGTGGACAAAATTCCATACCGACGTGCTATTGCATGTTGTGCCAACCAGCGGCTTGATTGGCATAGCTATGTTCACGACGTGTGCTTTGTGTTTCGAAGGTCATTTTCATCACATTCATCTCATATTAGCCTTCATTCCCTAGCCATTAGATTAAGGCACATTGCTTCCCAACCCTTGGATCTTTCTTGATCCGATTCTACTTTTTTTTCCCAGTCCAAGAAGAATCCGTCAAACACGGATTGGCCATTAATCTCCACCACAAGATGCATGGCTTTGATCATCTGGCCGTCGATTTTTTCTTTCTCTCTCCTCTCTATGTGTCTTCGACGAATTCTCTCTCCACGGGATTCGTCGGATTATCTCAAAACTCAATCATAACCATTCATTTATCTAATTTATTAAATAACAAAAAAAAAAAACTATGCGTTATTGACGGATTGATGGTGAATTTCGAAGAACAAAAAAGGCAAACACACAAAAATCCATATTCACGTTAAACACCCCACTGCCATCATATTTCCATCTAACACTCTACCCCTCTCATATTAAAAATAATTTCCCCATATACTACTTATAAAAAAATGTATTTTTTAGTTATTCTTATTATTACATGTAAATTTTTTTTTTTCGTTTTCAAGTTTAGGAGATAATTATGTTATAAGCGATTTATTATCTAATTGAGTATTTAGATTATATATGTTTTATTTAATAAAAATACGTAATATTAGTTCTTAAGAAATAAAATGCTGATATGCTGATGAGCTATATAACTTATACGACATTATCTCTTTTTCTTTGTAAGTTGTATCAGTTTTGAGTTTGAGTTTCATTAAGAAGTAAAAAAAAAAAATACTGATATAACATTTACTATAAAGAGCATACACATAACGAAATTGTAAAAAAAATACTGATCATATATATTTATTATAAAGAGCTTATGCATAGCAAATTTGTTACCAGAATATCAAGTTTGCCAAATTTGGATTTGATGAAATCTGCAAGAGAAGCAACACTTGAAGGATCAGCAACATCAAGCTGGTGAAAGAGCACAAGATGCGAGAGATCTTTGAGTGTTTCCAATGCATGAAGACCTCTCTTCTCATCTCTTGAAGTCAACACAACCTTCACTCCATTTGAAGCCAATTGTCTTACCACCTCCAATCCAATTCCTTTGTTTGCTCCGGTCACAACCGCATATCTGCTTATCAACTCCAATCACACTTCAACTACTTTTAGTATTTTTTATTTTTAGAATTTTATAAAAAAAATAAAATACAATAAGAGCACCTTTAGAATAGGTATTTATTATTTATTTTGTGTATTTTTTTTTTGTAAAAGCGAAAATAAATTTAAAATAAAAACATAAATCATATTGAAAGTTTCAAGGTGGTGTACTTTACCTTTGTGGAGCGTCTTCCATCTTCAGTTTGAACTTATTTGCTTAACTTCAGCTCTTTAGCATGCATAAAAATGATATTTTTATATTAAACCGTTATTATTCAACGATCCTGGGTGATTGTTTTAGTGCGTATGTGTAGACTTTGGAGATTATTATCTTCCATTATCTTGTGTACCATTTTAGTCCATTTATATTGGCTAAGGATCTAGCTAACAGGATACAACAAAAATGGTATCAAATCTATAACAGATAAACTGATGAGCCAATCATTGGATACAATTATATCTCCTTTTATTATTATTATTATTATTATTATTATTATTATTATTATTATTATTTGTGGTGAACCGTGAATACGTATTTAATGAATACAATATGAGATCTTTTTATATTAATTCTGTCACGGAAATATTTGCTGCCCTTATTTTATATACGTCATGTCATCGTTTGATGTTCATAATATATCATTTTACTTATACATTATATGTAATTAGATTAGATTGGATTTCAATAAGATTCATATTTCATTGAAATTGTTTATTGGATTAAAAAAATAAATATTAAATAATTAGTAGTCATCTAATGCTTATGTGAATTCCCTTCATCAAGAGAAAAAACGGTTACTTTATTCTTTGAATTTTTGCTGACAAATACCAAGTCTTTAGTTATAATTACTATTACTGGAAATTTCTAAATATGTCTTCATAAATACATTACAAAATACATTAAAACTATTTAACTTTTTCTTCTTTCTTTTACCGATAAAAAACGTCAGTAGTAAAATTAGTATGAATATATTTCTTTGGTAAATAGTATACAACAACGCAGAAAATATATTTCATTATTTCTTGCTCATCTGGGTCATTGGATGAAACATGTAATACACATGCATAAGTTTCATCCAATTCAATAATAGAAAGGTGTGTGTTGACTTGATACAAAGCAAAGTGAATACTAAATAAAAACATTTCTCAAAAACAACAAAAAAACTGCAGCAATTTGAGAAGTGCATTGCAGAAGCTAAGGTCTTCAAAAAAGATTGTACAGAGAGACAGACTGCTATTTTTCATGAACAAGTGGAGAATACACAGGGTACCACATATTTCTTCCTATGTACTCCACAGTTTCCTCCTGCAACCATTGTAAATCGCATTTCGTAAGATAAGGCTTCATGATATAAAATAGGTTATTAAAAGACTAACAGTATAAACTACATCAAGTTCTGTTAGAACTTTAATACCTTGCGACATTGTACACAAAATAATATACTGTATGAATTATGATATTAGGTAATGTTATCTCTTTTATGTAAACTTTAACTGTTTCCATTAATCATAGGCCAAATAGATAGTATGTGAAAAACTATAGTTGCCAACTTGTATCAGAATTTGTATTATCAATCATATATTATAAATTAGATTTATAAAGGGTGTTGAGATTTGGTGTCCAATTTTCCATGCTAAAGATGCCTCCTATCCCTAACATCTCTTTAATAACTTCTCTATACACAATAACTTAAAACTACGCACTACTTAAACACTCCACTACTAATCATTTAATTAATTTTCATCATAAAATAATAATATTCAATAATTTAATTTGCAGACTATAACATATCAACTAGTATCATATAAAGCTAGTAAATTAAGATTTCACATACTTTTGTCATGTTTGCAAGTTCCTTGGGCCCTACATCAACATGCCCTTCTGCCAAGTCTTCTTCAACTGCTGCTTGAAGAACAGCAGCGCCAACCTCTGCTGTTACATCTCGAATGCTACAGCAACCACAAGTAATGATCAGAGAAAGCCAATAATATCAACTATGAGAGCTATCAACCAACAAAACAAAAATGATTAAAAAATCAAACTGAACATGTGACAAAAGAAAATATTACCTATTAATAGATGGATACAAGATTCCTTTCGAGATGTCTTCCTCTAACATGTATGAAGCAAGGCTGTGAAAAACATAATATTGTTAGTATTTTATTTTAAAAGATTGAATTACACGTCATCATGACTGCAAGAAGATGCCACAAATTATGTTTATGGATATGATCTACAACATAGAAATAGGCACTTGTTTGATCCATCAAACAAATGAGAACAGGTAAATGAACAAAGACAATCTACTCAAACCTTCTAAATTTTAACAACTAAGTGAATTCTAGAATGCAACTGCACTACAAATATCAAAGAAAGAGATTTCAACAAACTTCCACCAATGCTAATTTTTTTTTTTTTTTTTGATAAATAAGGAAAAATCATCCACATTAATATGTGCATACCATTCAGCAGCAGCCTGCAGCATTCCATTTGTTATTAGCCGAGCACCTGACAAAAGTGATCCTAGACCGATTCTAAAATGGAAAGTTTAAAATATAAAAATAAATCAATGTTTCCAATCATAGGAATGATCATGAAAATTTATAAGGCACAAGAAAGCATGCTCTACCCTGGGAACAGATACATGTTGTTTGCTTGATTTACATGACCCACTTTTCCATTACCTGCACAAAATTTTAATAGGTGGTTCTTCAACAGCTAAGGGAAATCTAAACTAGACAAGAAGTCCCAGCTCAAAACCAATGAGAACTAATTACCAAGATCTACATTTTCAAAAGGGCTTCCACTTGCAAATATGATATCTTCTCCAGCATGTTTAAAAGCATCAATAGCAGTGCACTCAGCTGTTCACATAGTACACCAAAGAAAAATGTCAAAATTAAAAGCATAGACATTATACTAAGGAATTGTGAGAGTTTATTGAGCCTTGTGCAGACAAACCATTCATGGTAGGGTTAGACATGGCAAAGATGGCAGGTTTTGCTGAAACAGACTCTTTCATTGCCTTAAGCACCTGAATTGAATTACAATTATTCAAATAAGAAAATTGCTGAAGAACACGTACAGAAATACAAGCATTCTAACAGCAACAATAATAACAAAGCCTTATCCCAAGGTCGGCTACATAGATCAAATGACGTCATTAAGCTCTAACATATCAATCAAAAAAGTTTATTAATATATTTCACTCATGGATAGGACATGATATAAGTGGAATTGTACAAGGTAATTACCTCCTCATTGAAAATGCCACCAACCCCAGACAACCCAAGGAGAACATGTGGTCTAACCTTCCTCACCTAAACATCAACATGTTCAACAATCAATGTTGATGTATGAATATGAGTATGCGTGACCCTCAAGATTAGCATCACCAGGTTAAATAATCTTATATCAAAATAATTGTTATCAATATTATAACATAACCCTTGACACAAATGAATTTCTCTCAAAGAATCCTAAAAACTTACCACTTCAATTATACTAGCACCCTCAGTGAGCCCTTCTAGGTCTGTTGGGTTTTTAGCAAATGGAGCTGCAGCTGGATCTAGATTATTTCTATCAGTTGTGACAAGACCCTACATACAGAAATGACATTGTCATCAGGCATAATGAAACTAAATACAAATACAAAACAGAAGTATCGAACATTTTATTGCACACATTTCTTTCGTTTTGAATTCCAGCATTTGATATTAAGACATATCAAGAGTGGCAATATGATGAAAAAGAAAAGTAGAAATAATACTAGCATTACAAAAAAATCAAAAGCAGAATTGGTTATCTTAGTATGGTTACCATAGTCAACAGTTACAGTTTTCAAGCATTACAACTTAAAGGACTGACATAGTAAATATCTGAAAGCATACATCTTTATCAATCAAATAGAATTGACTTTTGGCAGCTGTTTCACTGCACCCTGCCATCTTTGAAACTGCCTGGATGGCCATTTTCAGAACACCAAGCCCTGCACTGCAAGCCAGGGAAGAAATGTTCTTGACACAAAAGTAGCTAATCTATAATGAGTGTGATGAAACAAAAAATGAAATCAGACACCCAATATTAATGTTGATCATAATAAGTTCTGCAATTACCTCCCAGCTCCAACCACAACTATCTTTTGGTTTACAAAATCAGACAATGGCCGACCTTGGGCTCTTACAGATCCCAATAATCCAGCAAGAGCAACACCAGCAGTGCCCTGTAGGATGGGAAGGAAAAATTAAGTTTTGGTGGCTACTTCAATAACACAGTCCAGCAGATAACACCTTTACAATTTTCTCCATTAATAAAGTCTAAAATCATTTTCTCACCTGTATATCATCATTAAACATGCAAAACCTTTTCTGATATCTTTCCAGGGTTTCAAAAGCCCACTTCATTTGGAAATCCTCAAACTG
>JASCZI010060425.1:288173-307256 GCA_036250425.1 Stylosanthes scabra
TATCGCAACCATCTAATTATACAATTGATAACAGCTATGCACCCAAAAAAAGAAAAAAAGAAAAAATGAAAGAAGAAAAAAGTTGATGAAATATATGTGAACAATGGGAGTTATATATACTAGAATGAAAACAAACCTGAACAATAGCCTTAGGCCATCGAGCATGAACAGCTTCCATGAATTCATCCACAATTGATAAATACTCTTCACCTTCCAACCTTGGTTGTCGAAGTCCTAAATCTATCACATGAAAATGACATCAGAACAGTCAATTCCAATACCTTTCACAAGATCAACTAAGATGAACTCACATGTTAGCTTTTGGTATGGTGTTCCCAGTTTGGAAATATAATTGCAAAGAAAAGATAAACTAATCAACAAATGAAAGCTTTAAATAAGAAAACAAAGATCTGACAAACATTTTCTACTCAAAAAGGATAAACTAATCAACAAGTGAAAACTTTAAACAAGAAAACAAAGATAAAACATTTTACTCACAAAGACGATCTTCAAGTAGCTTTTGATTGTTGGTTCCAACATCTAGCATAACTGGAAGTATCTGACACAGTAAGAAATTCAACATATAATGAGTTAGAAAGAGTTACTGACTTTACCTAGTAGATGATCTAATGTTTGTCCAAAGCATGGTTCACCAATCACCATGAAAGGAAACTGAAGTTAACTCCCACCACCAGCAGATGTAAGCTAGAGAAAAGAAGTAGGAAGCAAAATAGATAGACAGAGAAAAGGAAGCATACTCTTTGTGGGCTGATACCGGCAGCAGCAACATAAATGTCAAGTTTTCCTATTGGTATTCCAATGCCCTGAACTCCAAGGTCACCTAAGCCAAGGATTCGACTACCATCTGTCAAGACAATCATATCTACCTGCCAAAAGGTGTAAGATGGGAAGAATCAAACACATTAATTGAATAAATGCAAGCAACTTTTGCTAGTCAATTAACCAAGAAACAATAGGAAAAGACACTGCAATACACAAGAATAATGCAATACCTGAGGTGCTGGCCAGTTATAGATCATCGACATCATCTCTCCTTTATCTTTAGCACTAAAATACATTCCACGTGGACGTCTAAATAATCCAGAATAATTTTGGCAAACTAATCCAACTGTAGGAGTATATATTATAGGGGCAAACTCTCTAATATTATCAATAAGCACCTGCAGCAAAATGAAGAAATCAATATGACAACAATATAAAATAAATTTTTATTATACTCTCATATTAAGAAGAAAATTTCATAATCAACTCACTCTGTAGTACAATGTCTCATTCCTGTCATGCAGTCTGTTCAAGATTCTCCATTTGGCAAGGGCAACAACTTTATCTGGTTGTCCCTGAGTGTTCTTCTCCAAAGACCGGTATGAATTCACTAAAACCAATATAATGCTATCAAATTATTACTGAACAAAAAGGAAATTCACAAATGAGAAAAAACTAAGTGCAAATCCACTAGCACAGTACATAATGTAGCTTTCAGAAGAAAGGAAAATTTACTGAGAGTGAAGCATCCAAAACTCCAAACACATAAAATATGATACAGGTAGGCTTGAACTTACTGAAACGATCATATTGCTGCTCAAACGAAATGACACGAGGAGGAAGGAGGCCCCTAAGCCCCAATCGATCCCTTTCAGTCAAAGGAAACCCAGTATCCTGCATTCAATAATTTGGAAAAACTTGAGTTTTAGATCCAAACAGAATGAATTGATGTGAAAAGGCTTCATGACCAATTTGACATGATCCCAAAGTTATGTAAAACATGCTATGAGAAGCTTACATTTTTATTTTAATGTCAAATTGTATGTATATAATAATAAATTCATTTTCAGAATTTAACCAAACTTTAAAACACATCCCACGGGAAACACCAGTAACAAGGAAAAAGTAGATGACATCAATGATCAAACAAATCACTTTTTCCTCTCTAGTGTGTGCAGTCTACTTGGAATTGTTTTCTCTTTTTGTTTGTTTGGATTTGGTCTAATTTGGGGAAACGATCATTTTACTTTATATATTCACATCCAATTAAAAGAGTTGAGTAATTCCATGAAACATTAAAACTACATATTTGTAGAAACCTACATAGCATTTATTTAATAAAAAAAATAAAAAGTCTCATTCATTCAATTCTTCATAAAGAAAAACAACCACCAGAACTTCATCCAAAATTTTGAGGAACATTTACAAAATGGATCAACCAAATTTCTTTTTTAAAAATATAACAACAAGGAAAAGACTAAAAATGTTGACTTTAATTTCAAGGGAACAGCAATTCACAACATTCAACAGAAGCTTTATAAACTAAAAATAGAAAAAATTAAAGATAAAAATTGCGGGAACCAAACAAAAGTTAGTTCCTTTCTGTTAAATCAAAAACTAAAATTTTCCAAATTCTCAAACCAGAAAAAAAAGGGTGAGAAATTAAAAGAAGAAAAAATTGAAGTTTGAACGAAAAACCAACCTTATTGAACCAAGGATCGTGGAGAATATCAGCACCGCGCTTGTGAACAATGCAAGGACCGGGAATCGCCGTCGAGAACCGCCGCCGCGATCTGGCGACGGCGGTGGCGGCGAATCGTGCGAGGTTCCACATCTCTGTCGGAAAATTCAGCTCAGCTACTATACTACAGAGCTGAACTTAAGCTCTGAAAAAAGTTAAAAATGGTAGTAACTAGTAAGCTTCGTAATTTTCTCGGGAAAATTGAGCTGCTGCTACTGTGTGTGTGTTTTGGTTTTACTGGTGAGAAAACATTCTTTTCCCGAGAAAATGGGAAATTAATAATAATTAATAATAAATTAATGGAAAAGAAAAGGATGGGAAATGTTGGAGTGGTAACATCAAAGAGTATATATAGACTCAACTTGAAGATTGAGTAATCGATCATTGGGTGATATTTTATTACATTATTTACAGCAACGAACTTCTTCATAGGAGTCAAAGTCCTTGACCTTACAAAAGCTGTTTTTGGTTTGTTTTTAAATTCAATACTTTTTGTTTTTTTGGAATTTTATGAAAACATTAAATGAAAATAAAAGGCTGAAGTTTGTTTTGTAGTTTTTAACAAAATTTATTTTCTTAAAAAATATATAAATATTATCTTTATCATTTTCCATAAAATAATTTTCCCAGTGTTTTGAGAATTGTATCGAATTGATTGATTTAATTGGATTAATAATAAAAATTGGTTAACACATAAAAAAAATTACTTAAACAATTGGTTATCCAGTTGAATAAGTTTACTTTTTTTAGTGGTTAATTAATTTAAAATAATAAATATAATTATTTTTTTAAATACTATATATTTTATTATATTGGATAAAAAAATTATTTTATTATATTTAATTGCACGTGGATTAAACTTTTAAATCTCTAATTTTATCGATTTAATTTTCATAATGTTGAACTTTTTTTTACTCTCAAATATATAAATACAGTTATAAACTTAAACTTTTTTTTACTGTAAATATATAAAGTATAAACAAAATTACATATATTATTTCTCTTAACTAGATAACAAAAGAAAGTTACAAGACAAGTTTGTCTAACAAACGAAAATATCATAGGCAAAAGTTGAAAATTTTCACAGATAAAAATGTAAGATAACATATATATTACCTTAGATGAATTATTATTTACTCGTTAAAGTATGTATAATATTAAGATAGAAAGATTTTTTTTGAACTCATTAATTAATTAAAATAGTAACAAAATAGTATTATTACATTATGGGCCATAATTTATGGCAATGGATGAAGGAGGAAGCTGGGGAGGAAACCGCATACCTACCACAAAAGCCAAAACTAGAAAGGTAGTTTTATTAGCTTCACTAATAATTGCATCCTCACAAATATTAAAATAGAAATGGTGTTTTTGTTAGCTTAAAGTGCTTAGGATGGCCTAATAATACATGCAAAACTGGGATTAGTCATTTATTTAATTATGGAAAGAATTTGTCTTTTAATATTATGTAGAAATTGAAAAATCTCGTCGATAATAAATTAATAAATGGGATAGCGTAAAAGTGCCTTTAGTGAAAAATTTACTTTTTACTAATAATTGAATAATGAAATTGCTAAAATGAGAATCATATATCTTAGTTTGCTTCTTTAGGATTTTTTCCGAGAAGATTTATTCTCTGCTTCACGTCGTTGATGAATCAAGTGAATGAGTGAAATTTCATAGCATAAATGCATTTGAAGTAGACGGTTCAATCCAACTACAATTTAGAGTGCAATTTTGGCAATTCTTTAAAGTTTCTTCTATCTTTAAAGCACATTTATTCTAGCTTATGCTTTATATATCAAGTAGAGTTTGACACACTGCCTAATAAGAGTGCCATTTTCCAAATTGTGGGTAACACCATTCAATATTGAGTAGAAACATACTACCATTTGTTATACGTTGCCATAGAAACTGCATCCCTTATTGGGCATTGACTTTGTACAACAATTCAAATTATGAATTACAATATCAATTGATTTAGTTATTTGCACATGAAATAATGTAAGGAGTTTAAAATCAAGAATTAATTATAAAATTATTTATTGAAATGCCTTTATTTAATGTCTAAAATAGTATAAACATCTAATTATTTATTGTACTTTTGTGTGAAGAATAACCATAGAAAATGTGTAACAAATATTATATTGGAATATGAAAATAATAAATATATTAAGCTAAGAATATTTTTATCTAATTTCACAAAATGAATAAACTATAACATTGAGTACCATCCATCCAGTTAAATTTTGGTCCTTGACATTAGCGAATTGTACCGAATTGATCCATGACCCAAATGCACTAATATAGTTATCGATATTAGAAAAATTTCACTACATTAGTTTTTGGCACCCATTCTATTAGAATGTCCATAATGTTATGAAAAAAGTGCCAAGAATTAATATAGTACAATTGAAAAGTCCAAAATTAATTCGATAAAACTTACCGATCTCAGGACCAAAATGGAGTTGTACCTCTTAAACAAACTCTGGCTAACAAAACCTAACTTTGTTTTTCTTTCAATAAAAAATACCTCAGTCTAATGAAAAGATTTTAGAATGTTATACCTATTGATGTTTTCAAAAAGTATTTAAATTTTTATATTTAAATATTAAGATGAATTAGCACTTCTAATCATTACTCTTAACTAAATTGCCTTAAAACTATTTCAGCCCATGGTATCCCCAACATGACATGTCGAAGACAAAAAGCAGGAATTAAACTCCAAACAGTTGGCGGACTAGTGAATTGACCACTAGACCAACCTAAGTTGATTAACTTTCAACTGTATTAATCTTCTAAATAATATTTACTAATCCAAACAGATAACCGATCTTTTAGTATGTTCCTCTAACTCAAATGGGAAAATCAACTGATATTGGTGAGCTAAATGACAACAGTTACATAATATTTTCAAAAAAATTAATGCAGCATCATCAAGTAAAGAAGACATGGTATCCTTGTTTTACCTTCATGAACTAATGGAAAGAATGTTCATGATCCAGGATTCAAGTATTCCAAAAGTTGAGTGTGTCAACTCTTTTGAAGCTGATCATATTCCCATCATTGAACAGAGAAATCACCTGTTAAACAAATCCAGCACCTGACATAATTATATTCGCTACTTCTCTATTGAAACTTTCATGATATATTCTATTCATACAAGAAATCAAAGCTCTATGAATAATCACCGTAAACTATGTAGGGCAAAGGCCCAGCCTTAAAAATTAAAATTACTCAGCAACTAATGACAAAACTTTGGTTGGAGCAAAATTTTCCTAACTTTTTGTATCGATTTTATATGTATTACAATTCTATTCATTCTCCTGTTTTAGCTTTCTCTTCTGCTTTCTTCGCTGATCACGCAAACCTGAAGCAACAACATTCCCAAATTTAGAACATGCTAGAGCCAATGATCTAATGAATAAGTAACTTTAGAAGAAAAGATATCATATATTTTCAGAATGAAGATTACGTTTCTTCTCCTCTTTTCTTTTTCTTTTCCGATTTTCTATATTTCTCCGTTTTCCAGCAAAATCCTTGACATCCATGCGCACCTGTGAGGAGAAAGGATCAAAAGCAAGAACAACAAAACAAACAAAAAGCATAAGCTCTAATCTACTAATAAATCTGAACATTTAGATAAACATAAATTCCTAACTTTCCATCCAAATAAACTATATTCTACTTTTTCAAGATATAAAAGTTTGTTAATACGGTCATTTACATTAGAATAGACGATTTTATATTTGACAGTATCAATGCAAAATTATGCTTGCTGGAATAATGAAAAGGTGGAACATTCTACCTCTTCACCAGCGTTCCGGAGTGCCTGAAGTGCTTCGACACAATCTTGACCAATCACAACCAATTTCCCCTTCTTGCCTACTCCTGAGCCCGGGCGATCATTTAGCTTTTGCTTTGCTAATTGTAGCAATTGTTCCTGCATGACAGGTGTGACACCAGCCTAGAAAAGAGAGTATTGTGTTTCAGAGTTTTATCCAAGCAGAGTAAATATGTTTGCACAGTAAAAACAGCCCAAGCCATGATGCTATGAGCATGTTTGGGAAAATGTCTTTTACGAGAGAATAATCATGTTTGGGTAAAAAGTAAAAACATGGAAATAGATTATAATTGAAACTAATAATTTTAAGGTAAAACACATCTTATAGACAAAAAACAATATTTTGAACCTTATGGACTATAAGCAAAAGCTTATATTTTTTAGTTGTAATGATTTTTAGTAATTTGACCTCAAGTATCAAATATTAAACAAGAAAGACAATCATTATATACCCATTGTTGTAATTTTTTTTTTTTTTTTTTTCGATACAAGGAAACCCACTCACAAAGTTCCAAGGGGAAGTGAGGGACAAGCTAAGTGAAACAGCAAGCAAAATAAAATTCACAACAAGCTCAGAAAACATAAACAGCAGGTAATAGATTCCAAAGACATAAGTAAGCACCCCATTATAAGCACGACTCCATCTCCCATTGTTGTAATTATAACACTTAAGAACTTTTTTTTTCTCATACATTTCAAACACGATGATCTTAAAAGGTGATTATTGAAATAAGTTTAAATTTTCGGCATTCCCAAACAGTATTATTATGGGTAATTGAAAAACCTATGTGCTAACATACACATCATGCCTTCTTGCGATTCCTAAAGGCACCTTTGAAGAAAAACATTAAAAATTAGAATTGCAATATAATAACAACGACTAGCAATGGGTCAAGAGGCATTCCAAATGTGGTAAATGAATATTAAGCGTGAAAGTGAAAGAGAATAAGAAGATTAATACCCCTGCTAAATATCGATGTGAAAATGTCTTTGATTGTAAAGGACGTGAAATCAACATTTTGAGCTCCTGCGATATGAAGCATTTGAGAGAATTAAATAAATTGAAACATAATTGGCTATATATTGTTTCAGGCATATATATAGAGAGACAGCGGCATCAGACCTGTTGCAATGTCTTCAATTGTTTAGAGCTGGCTTTCATTTGCTTGTGTTTGTTCACTCGTTCCTCCTCACTGTCATCATTTTCAGTAACTAACTCCACTGAGTTAGCATTTCGATCGAACCAGTTTTTCTCAGCTTTCACCTAAAATAGAAAGAGAAATAGAATTTGAAAATTTGAAAAACACAATTATATATATCCAGTAAGCACAAAGGACAATAAAGCAAAACACAATTTTAACTGTCAAACCTTAAAAGTAAGAAAATACATGAGACTGGAAATCTGTAACTAGAAATTATTCTGTACGTTTGTAAAGATGAAATAAATAAAACCTCTTGAATATGTTAGCTCAAGCAAATTACATTCAAAACCATTTCAAATCGCAAAAAGAAAAATGACAATTTCTGAGCACATTTGACAGTAACACTGGTTGCAGGAAAAGAAGGCCAACATGTTATCAATCTGCTCTACAGGTGAATCCTAATATACCTGTGAATCCTTTCGTGTTATTTTGTCTATTTGGCGTGCAAGAGACAATCGTTTTAGAACCTCTGGCATGTATGAGTTCTGTAAAGGAAACCGCTGAAAATTGTCCTGTACATAAAACAAGAAAATGACAAAAATGTAAATCACTATATTCTTCTTGATGATAAGGTAAGAGATGGTAACTTATTTCAAGCATATATTATTTCCATGACAAAAAAAAAAAAAAAAAAAATATATATATATATATATATATATTATTTGGTTCATTCAATTCTCTTTAAAACATGTTTAAAGGGTACAACATTTAAATGGTTGTATGATACACAACTCAACATGTCATATTCTTATTGACTACACCTCTTATATTCATGCGAAGAATTTTTTTTCCCAACTTCAGTGAAGCAAGTACCCAACTTTAATATCTCTATTCTCTAACATATATGCATAAATTTAAAAGGAAAAACACTGTTCAAGAAACAACCTTAGAAAATGACTTGAGCAGCGAAGCAAACTTTGATGTTTCTTTTGGTGAGACTAAAGCAATGCTACAACCTTCAGCAGAGGCTCTAGCTGTTCTTCCACTTCTATGAACATAAACCTAAAAAGAATAAACAAATGTTAGATGTAATGTATATGTATATATGGACAATAGAAGCAATATATTAATTTACCTCTGCTGAATGCGGAAGCTGATAATGGACAACAGTTCTAACACCAGGAATATCAAGACCCCTTGCAGCAACATCCGTAGCAACAAGTATACCATTTTCATTTTCACAAAAACGGTCCATTGCCTGCATTGAAGAAGGAAAGAAACAAGAAGAAAATTATCACAGAAACAAAATACAATAGTACAATACCAATTCAAAATAAAAAGCTACTTGGTATCAAGAATATATAGTATTCAGGTTAACCACAATATCAACTATCCAAGTCCAATCCCCTATATATATATATATATATATATATATATATATATAAACTTTTGATGGTGAGCTATTTTGTTAGACAGACTTTCTGCAGAATGACGAGAAACACAACTGGAAGAAAGCAAGAAAATGCTTGAGACAAAAAAGGATGCTTACCTTTAAACGTGCTCGCTGCTGCATTTGTGCATGCAGAGTCCAAACATCAATCCCAAGAATCCGCAGTATGGAAGAAATATGGCGCAAAGCTGCAATTGATGTACAGAATACTATGGTGCGACCTTGTCCATGGAGAGTCAAAATATAATACAAGTAGGCATCTTTCTCTTCTTCCCTGCATCTGCAACCAATGGCAAATAACCAAATCAGGATGATGATGAAGGTATGACATGTGTATTTATTTTAGCACACATCGAACAAATAATACATTGCATGTAATACTAATAAACTATTCAGTCACTTTATCTTGGATGGTGAAATAAGGCAAAAGGGGGCTATGAAGGAATACGTCTTAAAATTGAGAAAAGTGGTTAACAAGGATGAAATCTCTATTTGCACAAGGAAGGATAATTTAGATGACAATTGTCTTGGGGAAGCCGTGACCCAACAAAATATTCAAACGGGACAAAATAATGTAACATTAAACTCAAGACAATTCAAATCAGCATGAAATCATGAATCTAAGAGTATATATATATATAGATATGTGTGTGTGTGTGTGTGTGTGTGCGCCCCATCCAGGATGAGTTTACATACTCAATAAATGATTCCTCAAGCTTTGCTGCCAATATTGATGGATTGGTAAGATCAATAATTGCAGCATTGGATCTCATTCCAGCTCGTTCAGAGAGAGTTTCAATAGAATTCAGTTCATCTGTGAATGATTGCTTTTGTTTCACTAAACCACGTTTAAGCTTCTTGCGAAAATCAGCAGAAAGTGCAACAGTAGCTGAAAACACAAGAGTTTGCCTTTTCTTTCTTCGGTAGCTTGAAACTGTAACACAATTTTGGGCATGTTGAGAATTATCCTCAGCGGAGATATTTGACATGGGAAGCATGTCAATTATCGATTGCAACTCCTTAAAATGACCGTTTTGTACCATTCGATCAGCCTCGTCAAGGACAAAGAAAGACAAGGAATGTAACTGCAAAACAAGATGGCCATGTCAAAAATGACTTTCAAGTTTCAATGAAAGCAATATGTCATGTCTACGCATAAAACTACAACATTAATTTTTAATGCGTGAATTATTGCTGCTGCTAAAAGTTAAGATGAAATCCAACGCAAAATGATAGCTGTCATATATAGTGTACAAATGTTGTCTTCATTAATATTTAGCAAAGGTACCATTATAAGACTCGTACAATGGCCCGTGCTTAATTGTGACCCATATTGCAGAATTAGGATCAAGAGTTACCATGAACCTACAGTTTACATACTCTATGTCTTAAAAACACTCAAGAGTTTTCCACAATGTTTCAGATTCCCCCTCACACTTGTCTACTGGATCAGTATTCATGAAACATTAACTTAATATATATAAACATAATTCAATGATACCCAATCTTCATAAGTATATTGTTAGAAGTTACCTCAACTAGATGCTTTTCTCCACCTGACATAAGTTCCCACAACCTCCCTGGAGTTCCAACAACAATCTCAGGCCTTGATTTTAAAAGTCTCTCCTGCTTTTCGGCTAAAATCCCTCCAACAATAGGGGTCACCCTAACATTAATATACTTGGCTATGGCTTTCAGATGATCAGTTACCTGAAAAGGAATTACAGCCAGCTTATAGTATGACTTCTAATTTATAAAACAAGCATACACACATATCATCAAAATCGAGTAACTATCAAACATGCAGATGAATAAAAAGCCTTTAATAATACCTGAATAGCAAGCTCTCTGGTTGGGGCAATAATGAGAGCCCTCAAAATTCCTGTAGGAGCATATTTTTCTGGCTCTTCACCCCTTTCTTCCTCCATCTTTGTAGCCTTCTCTCGTTCCTCCAAAATACGCTGCAAAATGGGCAAACCGAATGCCAGTGTTTTACCAGATCCTGTCTCAGCAGCCCCAACAACATCCTGCCAAAAAAATAAAAACCACATAAGAAGAAGCGTAAAAATGCTAATCTAGCTAATCTAGCTAATCAAGCCAGCAGAACCACTGAAGAAGGAAAACTGCAAACAACCTTCCCTTGATGAGCAGCAGCAGGAATACAAGCTTTCTGAATTGGTGTCGGTTCCTTGAAACCAAGCTTGTAAATTGCTTTCATTAGCAAAGGATGAAGCCTCAACTCGTTCCATGCGTAAAATTCAGTTTCATCAAAGTCTTCTTCCCCAACACCATCATCATCCTTCGCATCAGTATATAGACCTAAAAGAAAATATAGCAATAAGTTGAACATGTCTTCCAAACCTTCACCGGTATCCACATACATTCTAAAGTACATATGCTGATCTACATAAATAAAATCTTGGATGGAAAAATAAAATTATATCAAATTAAAATACCAATTACTAGTATCTGGCTTTCTCATCTTAAAATATTCATTCACAGCGCATTAACATGAAGACATAATATTTCAGGAACCTCCACACACTTATGGACATACACACAATATTTCACATTTCAAGGACCTAAAGCATGAAAACATATATGAATTTGAATCAATGACCTAATTTAAAGAATCAAACAAGTAACTAACTACCAGTATCTAGCTCCTCAACACTCTGGCTTTCGGTAACCGCTTCCTCTTCCTTTTCCTCCTCCTTCTTCTTCTTATTCTTCTTTGTCTTCTTTTTCTTCTTCTTCTTCTTCTTATCTTTTTTATTTTCCTTCTTCACTTCAACCTCATCGCTACCGCCGCCGCCGCCGCCAACTCCATCATCTTCCTCTTCCTTCTTCTCTTCTTCTTTCACACTCTCATCGAGCTTACTCTTCTTCTTCTGGTTCTTATTCCCATTGGTTTGAGGTTCAGGGAAGGAAAAGGCGTAATCAGCCTCGTCGATCTCCTCGAGTGAGAGAAAACCACCTTCGAGCTCGTTGGAGCCAGTGGCGAGCATAGCAAAGGGGTCGTTGCCATTGTTGTTATCATCTTCGTCGTTGTTTCGTGGAAACGAAGGGTTCCAAGGTAGCGAGTTAAGTCGCTCGAGTTCGGGGTCACTCGCCAACGCGGCGGCACGCTTTCTCTTCTGCTTTCTCTGGCGAGGCTGAGAGGAAGAAGTAGTTGCTGTAGCTGCTTCCATGGCGAAAACAGAAAACCCGAACCGTGATACCGGCTTCTGAAGTTTGCCTTTGTAGGCCTTAATTTGGGCCTAAGCCCAGCTCAGTAAATAATAATTTCAAATTTTATACATTACTTCAGACCAAAAAAAAAATTGATACATTACTTATTTATTAATTATTATTACTAGTCTAGTAGTCCGAGACCAAACAAAGAGCAAATACATGTCCAAGAAAAAAATAATAAAGAGCAAATATATATTTTTTTCACTAAAATCTAATTTAATAAATAAAAGAAGTTCAATACCAAAAAATATATATATAAATAAATAAAAGAACTTAGAGGCAAAATAAAATGGTAGGATATTTTTAAAGAAAAATTACAAATATTCAAAAACAAAAATTATACTTTACCCATAAAAGTCAAAGATATTTTACTTTAATTACAGTTTTCCATCCAATATTGAAATTGAACTCTCCTACAAATAAAGTAAATATTTATAAAATATATATTAAAATATAAAATATAAATTAAAACAAATTTAAATAATACATATATTTATGTATAAATACATAATGAAATATAATAATTTTGAAATAAAGAGGTGGTAAAATAAAAAGTTAAATAATTAATTATTTTTAACTTAAAATAATAAAATTTATATATAATAAAAATTACCGATTCAATGATAATTATTTTTTTAAAAATAAACTTAACCGGAAGTTTAGTTAACTTAACATGTCATGAGGAAAAGCAAAGTCTTTCTAGTCAACGCTATGAACTTCTCAAATAATGATTGGTGACGTGCCGAGAAGAAAGCAAGCTGAACATTTCTTCGTTACTTCATACTTCGTAGCAATGAGAAGAAATCACCTGCATGGCATTTACGCTGGTATATCATCATCATGGTTGTTCTCTTTTTCGCCCTTTATTTTAATCTACTTTTCTGCGATCAAATGCGATATCATATATAGCAGTTGAAGGATAGGTTAAGCTTGCTGACGTTTCGTCGTTCAAAATAGTATTAGTTAAAAGGATTACACTTTCATATTATAAAATTTCAATAATTTGTTACCATCATGTTGTTCAATTTCAATCAGCGGATCCTTTTCCGAAGTTTAGACATGAGGATTTGACGAAGAACAGAAGAAAGAGTGGCTTGTAATTGTAACTTGTAAGCTTTTATTATTGTGTTTCTCATCTTCCACACAGCAGCTATTAAGGATTTAAAGTTCAAACTAAACTTGCTTGCCAATTAATTAATTAATTTTATTTCGTTCAATGGAATTAATCCTATTCTTGCAGTTACTATAGTTACCCATGGCACAGCCTGCAGAAATATCATCATCTTCCTTCACTGGTGAGTGGACTTATGATGTTTTCCTCAGTTTTAGAGGCAAAGATACCCGCCACAACTTCACTGGTAATCTCTATCATTCTTTGGATCAAAAGGGAATAGACACCTTCATGGATGATGAAGGCCTTAGAAAGGGAGAAGAAATTAAGCCATCCCTTCTCAAAGCAATTCAAGAATCTAGGACTGCCGTAGTTGTTTTCTCTGAAAACTATGCATCCTCGACTTACTGTTTGGACGAACTTGTCGCAATTCTTGAGCATTTGAAAGCAGAAGGTCGACTTGTTTGGCCTATTTTTTATGATGTGGATCCATCCGTTGTTCGACATCAGACAGGTAGTTATGCAGAAGCTTTATCAAAACATGAAGGAAGATACCAAGATGACAAGGGCAAAGTGCAAAAATGGAGGCATGCTTTGCTTGAAGCAGCTAATTTGTCTGGTTGGCATTTCAAACAGGGGTACCATACCAGTCATAGTCACACTATTATTTTATATTTATGTATTATTATATCACAAATCTTCTTGTTTTCTTATGTTTTTCTTTTGCATATGCTTTAGCATGAAGTTTTGCAACGTGCAGGTTTCAAACAGAATATAAGTTTATTACAAACATCGTTAGCATTGTCTCCGAAAAGCTCAATAACACTCCTTTACATGTTGCTGACAACCCAGTTGGGCTAGGATCACCAGTGCTTCAAGTGAAATCTATTACGGGAATTGGCTCTAATGAGAGAGTTAAGATGATTGGAATTTATGGGATTGGTGGAATAGGTAAAACAACAATTGCACGAGCTGCGTATAATCTGCTTGCAGACCAATTTGATGGTTTGTGTTTTCTTGCAGACATTAGAGAAAAGGCTAAGCATGGCCTTGAAAAAATGCAGGAAACACTACTTTCTGAAATACTTGGGGAGAAAGAAATTAAGATTGGATGTGTCGATAAAGGGATTCCACTAATAAAAAGGAGGCTCCAAAGAAAGAAGGTCCTTTTGGTTATTGATGATGTGGACAATCTTAAGCAGTTAAAGGCAATTGCTGGAGCATGTGATTGGTTTGGCTCTGGTAGTCGAATTATTATCACGTCTAGAGACAAGCATCTGTTAAGTGCTCATGGGGTGAGAGAGTTTTATGAGGTTGAAGAGTTAAGGAAAAAAGATGCACTTGAATTGTTCAGTTGGAATGCCTTCAAAAGCAACAAAGTTAATCCAGGTTATGCAAAAATTTCAAACCGTGTCCTGTTGTATGCCGGTGGCCTTCCTTTGGCTCTGCAAGTAATTGGTTCCAACTTGTATAATAGAAGCATTGATGAATGGAAGTCTGCGTTAGATAAATATGAAAGATTTCCTAATAAAGAGATTCATGAAATACTTAAGGTGAGTTATGATGGTTTGGAGGAAGATGAGAAGAATATTTTCCTTGACATTGCTTGTTTCTTCAACAAATACAAGCTGTCCTATGTCAAATGGATGCTACATGCGCGTGGCTTCTACCCAGAACATGGCATTCAAGTTTTGGTTGACAAATCTCTTATGAGTATTGATAGAAATGATTGCCTAAGAATGCATGACTTGATTCAGGACATGGGTAGAGAAATTGTTAGACAGGAATCTACTTCTGAGCCTGGCAAACGTAGTAGATTGTGGTTAGATGAGGATATTTTTCATGTTTTGCAAAATGAGACGGTATGTTGGATTCTTGTTCATGATTTTGTTTTTCTTTTCTTTTCTGATAATGTTCTGATTTGGTTATGTTTGGTGCTTGAGAAGGGAACTGAAAAAGTCGAAGTCATAATTTTGTACTCAAGCAGACAGAAAGAAGTGTATTGGAATGGGAATGCATTCCAGAAGATGAGGAATCTTAGAGTTCTTATTGTTGGGGATGCATACTTTCCTACAGGTCCTAAAAATCTCCCAAATAGTTTACGGGTTTTGGATTGGCTTGGATATCCATCAACTTCTTTACCATCTGGTTTTAATCCGAGTGAGCCCTCCATACTCAGTGTGATTAGTAGTTGTCTTAGATTTGACAAACCACTCAAGGTATTAATATTTTCATACTATTGTGATATCTTTCATGGCTCTTGATTTGTTTACATTAGTTCAAAATTCTTGTTTTTTGTTTCTGCAGATGTTTTGTTCTCTGAGTTTTATGAATTTTGAAGATTGTAAAATGTTAAGACAAGTACCCAGCCTTTCTGGACTCCCAAACTTAAGGGCATTGTGTCTTGATAACTGCACCAATTTAGTTAAAGTTCATGATTCTGTTGGATTTCTTAGGAAACTCATTTTGTTGAGTGCCCAAGGATGCTCCATGCTCCAAAGTTTTGTAAGTGCCATCAATTTGCCATCTCTTGAGACTCTAGACCTAAGTTGGTGCACAAGTCTTGAGAGCTTTCCAGAAGTACTAGGAAAAATGGAAAACATCCAAGAGGTTTATTTGGACCACACTGCCATAGAAGAATTGCCATTTTCAATCCACCATCTTATTGCACAAATCTTAACCAACTTCCAGTCAGCATTAGTTTATTACCCGAACTTAAGGTGTTTATTGATTACAAGCTCAGAGGATATCGATTGTATGAACCATACAAAGTTGAAGAAGTCATGATGTCAAAAGTGTTTGTGTCTCCCTCTTTAAATGTGCATAGAGCTTTGCTTCCCTTTGCCAAAGCATATTGTATAACAATAAGTGACTACAATGTCATCCAAGAATATCCACTGACCAACATCGCTTTGCCTAAATCACATGTCCATGTTGGGAGTGGATCATCTGTTAAGTTCTGGTTTCGTGAAAGATTTCCGGAGGTCACAGTCGTGCTTATCGCAGAACCTTTATACATTGACCTCGTGCATAATTCAATGTTTGAGTTCAGATACTCAGTGCTCATCAATGGAATCAACCAATTCAGTTCTTCATGTGACTACATGATTTCTGAGACAAGAGAGATGCAGCCATTGTGTCTGTCTGTTTTTTCCGGGGAACCTTCAATCCCTGATTGAGAAGGGTGTTATCAAAAGAGTGTTTTCTGATTCCAGGCATGAATGGAATCGCGTTGAGGTTTCATGCGAGCTAAAATATCACATGCCATATGATCCTAAGCATGTAAGTGAAGGCCAAGTCAGAAGCATAGAAGGAACTATAAAACAAAGCACCCTTCATGCAGACATGCCGGATATCCAATTTACATATCCGGATAGTGAAGACAGTGCATGTGATGATACACCCTGCTACTGCAATGATATTTTCCGCTGCTACTACAAAGCTTTGTTACGCTTTAATGCAGCAAAACTTATTCGGGATCATTATGTTGCTACTATCGAGCTCTCTTCTTTAGTTCAGGAATATAATGACATGTGAAGGAAATTTAGTCTATTGAATTGAATGAACATTTATTGAGGACATTGAGTTACGATGTGCCATAAGCCCACTAGGATTGCTTGTTCTTAGTAGTATAAATATGGGACTATTCTCATACAAAAATTAATCAATTGTTGTACTCTGTTCAATTTGGAGTTTTCTCTCTTTCACTTGAAGTAAAGGGAATTGTTCTTTATTCATCATCATCTTTAATCAAGCTAATTACCAAATTCTTCTTCTACTACAATTCATACAATCAAGAAATACACAACTTCTTCTTTAATTTTCATGTCTCTTAATTCTAGTTCTAACACATTGAGTATTAGACCAAGGCACCATTAATGCAACAAAATATGTACAGCTTCATTTTTGTTATGGATAGAAGTTCGATTTTTACTAGACTTTATGAAGATAACCTCGATTGTCCAGGACTCAACTCTCCTATTCAAATAGTTGGTGATGCATATAGTAATCTAAATACATTACCTCGTACCAAACACCCTCTAAATGCATTGTCAAGAAAAGCATATTCATATATTACACAAAAGTAATCACATGCTTTATTACAACAAGAAAGAGGTGATGGAAGATTCTATGAAGATTTCTTCTCAAGAAATGGTTCAAGAACACAAGACTTTGGGTTCTTCATTGGAGGACCCTTTTCTCTTCTCTCCAATTCCTCAAGCCTGAATGTGATTAACCTGTCCCAGTTCCCTCCTTCAAACAGAACACCTGCTTTTCCATCAGTGATCCTTTGAACAATGCCACAGTACATGTGATAAGGATTATTTGGATTGCTCACAATGGCGATCATCCCCGGAAGCAGAAGAGGAAGCTCTGGCGGCTTTGGCTTCTTTGACATCGAAAGTTTCAAGCTTTTGATTCCATCACCTTTTTTAGGAGGAGGGTTCTCCATGATGAACTTCTTCAAGCCTTTTTCGCCACCGGGGAAGCCACCTGTTAGCCCCATCAACTCTTTCTCAAAACCATCTTCTTCTGCAACAATGGACAGTGCTAAATTTTCTTTCTCCTTGCCATCACTTTCTTGTTCTTGTTCTTCTGATGATGATGGTGATGGTGGATTCTCAACTTGTCTTTTCAGCTCTTGTATAAGGCCTTGTTCTCCATTGCATAGTCCTCTACCTCCCATGATTTGCAGCATGTCAAATTTGGCACATACTTTGTATGCTTTTGGTTTTGTGTGAATGGTGGTTTTGGAATGGTAGAGATGAGTGAGGCCATCTTGGCCTAGAAACTGAGATTGAAGAAGAGAACTATGAAGACCAACAAAAGTAGAAGACATTCTTAACTGTTTGATGAGGAAGAGGGAATTGAATGATGTCAGGGAAAGAAAAAGATTCTTGGTTTAATTCCGACCACAAGCACTCTTATTGGATATAGCCCTTATCCTTGTTTTTTGTTTCTTGTAAAGAATTATAATAACATCAGAAAAGGTTCTTCCACAAACTTATTTCTGACCTCAGTTTATTGTGTCTGGATTAACATATAACTAAATATAACTTTTGTCAGCATATTGAAATTAATTAAGATCTTTATAATTTAGCAATTGAGCCATAAAAAACATTCACTTGACATATATTTAGCAACTCAGGTCCAATATTCTTTATATACATGCAAGAACACATGAACGAATTTCGGCACAACTTATTTTTGAAAAATGAAAATGATACATTGACAAACAAATTAATTCATACTTCTTATTTACTAATACCCTCAATGTCACAACAAATTGGCTTGGCTTAAGCTTTATTAAGAATTTACCTATGCTTATATTTACAACATTCAGAATGCAGTAAGAGAGGCAGAGAGTTGAGAGAGCATGGTTTTCACTTTCATGGCAGAAATACTCAAAATGCTAACAAGGGATCATTGGACATCTTTGTTGCCTCAATTTTTGGCTTCAGCTTCAAGTGTTAATCTGACACCATCTTTAAATGAAACAGGATGAATTTTTAGTGTTTGAACCAATCTAGTGATATCCATTGATATGTCAGATGGAGACTTCACGCCTCTATCAACCTGAAAAATAAGAATATTTCAATAGCAAAAAATATAAGCAGAGTTAATGGTTAAGAGAAAGAAGATAAAGTATCATGGCAGGCTAAGAAGTTCTCAAATGGCAGCAAAAGTTCAAGGACAATCTTTGGTAGTTTAGTTTTTTTTTTTTTTTTTTTTTTTTTTTTTTTTTTTTTTTTTTTTTTTTTTTTTTTTTTTTTTTTT
>JASCZI010060426.1:0-21690 GCA_036250425.1 Stylosanthes scabra
TATATATATATATATATATATATATATATATATATATATTCTCGACACTTAGACAAATTTCATTAGGACATGTGACTGTTATTTTCCATGTAGACGTATTACGGCATCATTGTAATGTGTGGTATTGGTAAAATCATGTTTTGACATGGAGCACAAATTGTTCACATCAGTGTATTGTTAATGAAAAATATTCATAGACTAATGTAAGGTTTTTTTCTTTTTTTGTGTCATGGGCCTAAAACTTTGCACAGTTATCTCAATCCATCTCAAATCCCAAACATCCCTTTAATCCAAAGGTGTTTTTGGGAAAATATATAATATTTTTAAATAGAGTTAATTGTTATATATAATAAAAAATAAAGGGTAAAACGAAAAAGTAAAATAAAGTTCATCTAGTTAATTAGAGAATGACACCCTTCAAAAAAATCCTTAAGAAAAATATCTACCCGAACCATGCAATTGCTTCCATACAAATGTAGGAAAATGTGTGGAGAACAATACCTACTGCCAAATTTGCACATCCCAAATTTGCATGCAACTCCGCCGCCCCATAAACCTTTGGCACAAAAAGTAATATGTATATATCACGAACGTATATATTTATAATGTTACGAAATTAATATTAGAGTTTCAATAATTAAATTATTATTTAAAATTTATATAAATTATTCGTAATTTATATATTGATAATTAAATTATTATTTAATTTATATAAATTATTATTTATAATATATATTGGCTCCTTATTTTTTTCTTATATTAATATCAGATCCAAGCAAAGAGATCAAATTCATCTAATTAGGGCTTAATTTAAAATTTTGTGTATGTATTTTTTTTTATTTGGGTTAAATTCACGTTAGATGCACGATCTGAATTAATCTGAATAAGTCGAAATGAAACTTCGAATTTAAACAGACAATATATATATTAACTATGTTAGATATATTTATTGCTAAAATAAAATTTTAAAATTTAATATATATATATAAAAATACCTTTTTAAATTAATTATACGTGGTTTGCTATTTAATATTCGAATTAGTTATATATTTTTGTTGGTTTCTTCATTACATTATTTTCCCTATCTATTAAACTAAAAAAATCCAAAATAAAGTAAAGAACGTAAATAAAAAAGTGAATCAAATGGAAATTCTAATCATAACTGAATAAAAATTAAAACAATCGATTTTCCTTTCTAACAACTACTACAAGAAAATACAAAATACAGTAAAGAACATAAATAATAAGTTCCTGTTCAAAATTAAAGTAAATTTTTTATTGAAATGAAATCAAGTTTTTGCTCAAAATATAGGATTTTAAAATAAAAAATTTATGTTCTAATTTTTAATGAGTTTTTATTCGAAATGTGTATATATAAAATAACAAGTTTATGTTTTAGTCTTTAACGTTTGTTCGAGATAGAATAAAATTCCTCTTCGAAATGTATGTTACTAAATTTAAGTAATTTTTCTATAATGTTAATGATACTGTAAAATTATCGTGGACAAACTATATAATTGCAATTGGGAAAAGAAAATAGCAGTAGAAGAAGACGACCACATCAAATTGCCGAAGACATAAATGATAGAAAAGGAGAGAAGATAATTGATACATAGTGGAAGAAGAAGCTAAGAAAGTCAAAAGAAGAAGAACATGGAAAAGCTAGAAGGAAGAAGAGGACGGCGAAAAGAACAAAAACAAAAAAAAAACATGGAGAACAAGCATATACACAATTTTAATGAGAATGACTTTTGTTGTGTTTGAGCCAATTTGATTAGATTTAGTTAACAAAATAAATTTACATTAAGTATCACTATTTTAGCGAATATTTTACTACTTCTATTAACTATTAATAATTTTTAATTGAGTTAACATAGGGTAATAGACTAATAGCAAATCATGTTAAAACATTTGGAATATGAATAAAACGAAAAATTATAGAACAACATCATTAATACTTATCTGAAACTTTTAGGATAAAAACGACACCTCACCTCATAAATCATAATTAAACTACTTTAATTTGTCGAATAAAATCATAAACGCATTAAAATAAAATAATAAAAAAAGTATCTAGCTAAATCGAACCCCACAGCTGGCTAGAAAATAAACACGTAGCATGTTTAATTTGTCCATGTCATGGAAATTAATAACCAAGTAGGTCCAAGTTAAATAGACTTATAGGAACTTATAATGTTAGTAACAATACCTAGTTAGTAACGCCCGTTTAACGAAACAAACAAATAGTAAAAAACAAAAATAAAGTCACTTTAAATTTTTTTTAAAAGAGATAAATAATAATAATTAAATTAATAATTTTCTCTTTTAAATTTATTCTCTCCTATCATATCCCGGGGACTAAGAGTTAATGAACACGTAGCATCAAAAGAAAGATATTAATGCAACTCATCATAATTTATGGGGGGACCAACAAAATGCATAACTTTGTTAACCTTTAGTAGTGACGATGCTAATAAGAATAAAGAAATAATGCAACAAAATACGTCTACAAACAATTTATAACACATAGTCCAGAAAAAGAAAGAACACTTGAAGAAATTAAACCAACCAGCAAGAATCTTGATATCTTTTTGACAATCATCATGAAAGTGGTATTTGATAAGGTAAAGTGTGCAGGGGTTGTTGTAGCAGCACTCTTGATCCTTCCTTCATGTGTTTATACCTTGAGCAAAGATGAATTCCCACCTGAATTTGTTTTTGGTGCATCAACTTCAGCCTATCAGGTTCTTTTAATTAATTTCGTTTTCTTTTCTCTCAGTCTTGTGAATGAATTTTTCACTTTTCTTGAGGTTGTTGATGATGCATGTGTTTATAATAATTTTGGAAGGTTGAAGGTGCAGCAAGTGAAGATGGAAGAAAGCCTAGCATATGGGATACTTTTGCCCATTCTGGAAATGGTACTGTCCTTAGAAATATCTATCTATATATATAATAACCATAATATGGTTCATTTCTTAGATTTTATTTTCAGGGAATTTGTATGAAGGTGATGGTGACATTACCTGTGATCAATATCACAAGTATAAGGTATATATCTTTAAATGGAATAACAGTACTATGCTGCATACACATGCAGCTGAAGAATTAAAGAGTTTTGATTTGAATTCACGAATTGATTTCTTTCAGGAAGATGTTCAACTCATGTCTAACATGGGGTTAGATGCCTACAGATTTTCTATATCTTGGTCAAGACTTATTCCTGGTAAGTTCACCATACTTTATGTCTATTAGACTTCGTTCCGTAGTAACGACTGATACTGAAATTGAGAACTGGACTGGAACTAAAATTTTAGTCTATTTCCAAAATTTTAGTATTTTCAGTATCTCTAAAAAGAAAGGAAATTCCAATATTTTCAGTATCTATAGAAAGTAGGAATTGAGGGGAAAAATAAACTTTAATAATTTTTTTATTCAAATACCCTCACTTAATATTAAAGTTTTTAATACTAATCTTTGTCGCTCCCCCACCAGCTTAATTTAATATCTATTTTTTGGTTTATGTTTATGAGTAAATTTTAAACTAAACACAACAGTAAACTTAATTTAGTATGAGACTCCATCTCCCTTCCAAACAGTCTTAGAGATTCTTCATTCAATCAATGTCTAAAACTAATCTGGATACATTAATTTTTTTCGATGAACACGTTTTGTTTTGTGATTATGATGTTGATGTGTTATTACCAGATGGAAGAGGACAAATCAATCCAAAGGGATTGCAGTATTACAACAACCTTATCAATGAACTCATAAGCCATGGTTATTCTCTCAAAGCTTAATTTCGCAATGTTTATAGAGGTTTTCTCTTCAAACTTCCAAGTTATATATATATATGGTTTGCTTGAACTTGCAGGAATTCAACCACATGCGACATTACACCACTGGGACCTTCCGCAAAAGCTGGAGGACGAATACGGCGGATGGGTCAGCCGGAGAATAGTGTATGCTTCAGCAAACTTGATATCATCATTTCTCTATAACAATGCTACCATCTTGTGTTTGATATGGAATCATTTCATGATCTTGTAGGAAAGACTTCACAGAATATGCAGATGTGTGCTTCAGAGAATTTGGTGACAGAGTAAAGTATTGGACCACGGTGAATGAGGCTAATGTGTTTGCGGTTTTCGGCTATGATTTAGGAATGTTGCAGCCACAACATTGTTCTCCTTCCTATGACTTTAACTGCTCTAAAGGAAATTCCTCAACAGAGCCATATTTGGTGACTCATAATATATTGTTATCACATGGATCTGCTTCTAGATTGTATAGGAACAAGTATAAGGTACTAAGTTACATAACTTAGACTCTGTTCGGAGTAAACTACCATTTCTAGAAGATTTGAACATTATTGTCATTTCTAACCATAAAAGATATATAAACTAACTCGATACTTATTAAGGATTTGAGCAATTATTAATCCAATTTTTTATTAAGTATCGACGTCTTTTAAAGTTAGAATTGTCAGCACTCAAAACTTTCATAGTGCTATTTGAAATTTGGAAGTAAATACTATACATAATGATAACTTTCAGTTGATTTTTATTAAATGCAGAGGAAGCAGAATGGGTTTATTGGGTTTAATCTCATTACTATTGGTGTTGCTCCACAAACAAATAGTAGTGAAGATATAATTGCTACTCAAAGAGTTCAAGATTTCTATCATGGGTGGTAAGTAACATTCTAGTAACCATATCTCCCTAACTTAATTACTTAATCTATGAAGCAAGAACATTAGATTTTGTGTATGATATGTTATTATATAGGTATCTAAATCCTTTTATATTTGGGGAATACCCTGAAACAATGAAGAAGATCGTGGGCTCAAGGCTCCCTTCCTTTACACAAAAGGAATCAAATCTGGTTAAAGGCTCAATGGATTTCTTAGGAATAAACTTTTATTACTCAGTTTCGGTTAAGAACGATAACCAAACTGTGCGAATGGATCATAGAGATTACATTTCAGACATGGCAGCAGAGCTTATAAGTATGTTAATGTTACAAAATACAAACCATCTCATTTATATGTGTGTTTTCATGTTGTTAGTTCCTCTATTAGCTAACTATAATGTTCTTTGGTTGTAGTGGTTGGTAACGGAACATTTGATGAGGTAAGAATTTGGTAGGAGCTTAGAACATGGAACTTTTTCTTTTTCTTTAAATTAGGATCTTATTTACTTGTACTAAATAGGTAACTAAAATTAGGTTCCAATCACACCCTGGAGTTTGCAAAGGGTGCTGAGCACATTGAAGAACACATACGGGGATTTTCCGATTTACATACACGAAAACGGTACAATTCTCTCTTCTTGCAAGTGAGAACATTTAGACTACTCGATATTGTGTTTGGTTGATAGAAACTGAGACTAAAATTTAAGTCTCTATCCCAAAATTTAAGTATTTTCGTACTTCCAAAAAGTGGAAATCGAAGGACTGAAATTTCAGAAGACAAATACTGAAACTTTAATAACTTAAATAATCTTTATCTCTCAGTCTCTTCATTTTAATAAATTTTAAACCAAACACAATAACAAACTTAATTCAGTCTCAATCTTTATCTCCCAGTTTTTGCTTCTCTACTAAACGCAGCCGACATGCATTCTTTTAAAACGTCGGATACGAATATGCTGGCAAAAAGGTCTAATGAATAAATTTTGCAGGACAACAAACGCCGCGCAATTCGCCGTTGGATGACTGGCCAAGAGTAAAGTACTTGCAAGAATACATTGGCTGCATGCTTGATGCACTGAGGTACTTCTCTACTTGAAATAAGAATAGTTTATCAATTGATTAAGAAAGCTAATGATAATTATTTTCCTTGATTGTTATTATATTTGAAGGAGTGGCTTCAATGTAAAAGGGTATTTTGTGTGGTCCTTCTTGGATGCATTTGAGTTACTGAGTGGATATGAGACCAGTTATGGCTTATATTACATTGATTTGAAGGATCCAAGCTTGAGGAGGCAACCCAAACTCTCTGCTAAATGGTACTCAGATTTTCTCAAAACAAGAAGACCAATGGATCCAAATTATGTCACCATGCAAATTCAAAAGAATAATTATCCTATGCTTGATTCCACATAATTAAGACAAAGTTAGAATTGGAATCTGAATACTGGAAAATTATTGCATGCTGATGAGTGTTTAGGTGCATTGTGCTCCATTTGCTACTGATAGAGCACAATCTACTTGAATGTTTTATGAGCATGCAATTTTTTTTTTTTTTCTGTACATACCAATCCTAATAATGATGTTATCATTTCAACTATTTCTGGGGCCATGTGATCTATATGGTCAATCTCATCTAATAACAGAAGAAATTAATTTCCGATTGTTGACTTCTTGGTATAATTTATAATTTATAATTTATCTAATAATAGGTCAGGCACGGTGTTCAAATTCAATCATGTCTTTGTCCAGATACTAATGCTGCATTACATTATACACTAGAAAATAGAAATTCAAATGATATGTTCAAGTGCAAATATTATTGTAGATTGTATTGGCCTTCCTTAAAGAGAGCAGCATGGTGTAACGGTGTAGATACTTGAGATTAATCTTCTAATTGGAGCACTAAGGATTAACAGGGCCCTATTTTTTTTTTTTTTTATGAGGTCCCTAAATTTATATATCCTTCCTTGTCTTTATCTTCACTGTGACCCTATTGTGGCTATAAATATAATACACATGTCCATCTCAAACTTAATTTTTCAGTAACTTTACGAGTACATAATGTTTTTTTTTTTTGTTAGGCAAAGGGGCCAAAGGCCCAAAAAACAAAAGAGAAAAACTACACGCTGGCTACAGCACGGGGCAAGGTTGTCCCCATTTCATCATAAGATAGGAGGTTGCGAAGCTCAGGAGGAGGGGAGTTCCATAGCAGAGTTCCATCTCCGTGGCTAAAACCCCAAGATGCTAACCAATTTGCACAGACATTTGATTCTCTATACACATGAGAGAACCTAAGGTTCCAATCCTTTTCCGTCAACTGCTTGATTCTCTGGTAAAGAATGGAGCCGCCTCGATTTCTGTAATTCTCATGTTGGATGCTTTGGATAACCGCTTTCGAATCACATTCCACCATGACCTTTCTACATCCGAGGGTCCAAGCCATGTCCAGACCAATATATATAGCCCAGAGTTCCGCTAGGAAAGCAGAGTACTCACCAAGCTTTCTAGTAAAACCCAATATCCATCTGCCTTCGCTGTTCCTCATAAGACCTCCGCAAGCAGTGTTGAGGTTGTTACGGTTGGAGGCTCCATCAGTATTGAGTTTTACCCACCCTTTTGGAGGGGGACTCCAGCCAACATTTATCAGTCTGCGACTCAACATTGGATTGGCACTGTTCCTTCTGCATTTAGCTTGAATAACTTCAGCTAAATCCCCAATAATGACACTAGCATTGGGGGGTCTTGCAAAATGATTCTGATGAATGTCTAAGTTTCTCCATTTCCATAATTTCCAACAAGTCACAAGGAAAATAGTTTTCCATTCGATACCATTACCAATACCCCAATCTCTGCTAAGGTTGGTCTCCCACCAGGCATGACAGCTCATAGACATAAATTGATTACATTTTAAAGGGTGTACCAACTTTCGCCAAATTTGTTGTGCTGCTATACAATCCCTTATAACATGCATGTTACTCTCAAAGTCTGATTGGCACCTGTGGTAATAAGGAGAAGAACCAAACCATTTATGCTTCCTATCATTAGTGGGGAGCCTCTGATTAATGGCTTTCCAGGCAAAAAGCTGTATTCTTGGGACTCCCTTCCAATCCCAGAGTCTTTTCCAAACTGCATCATTAACATTCTGCGAAGGTGTGATGGCCTTGTAGGCTGATCGGACTGTAAAAATGCCATCCTTAGAGTGCTTCCAGGCCAAGCTATCATTTAGGTCAGCATGGTTAGGGGCCGGAATAGCTAAAATTTTCTGGACCGCTTCTTCTTGTAAAGTATCTCTAAGTTTGGTCAAATCCCATCTATCCTCATCATCTGTGAAATCGCTGACGAGAGCATGATCATTTATATTGTTCCCATTCTGCTTCTTAAAATCCATGAGACTCCCATTAATGCTTAACCATTGATCACTCCAGAATCTTGTACTCTGGCCATTTCCAATCTTATGAATGGTGCCCTTTTGAACTATTTCCCACAACCGGGACAGGGCTTTCCAAAGAGGAGAGCAACCAGTTAAAGCTTTATTTACACCATATTTATTCCATAGCACCTTATCCCACACGCCCCCAGATATCTACCCACTTCTCTGGTTTCCTAAAAACCCCCAATCTCAGAAATAATTCTCCTATGAATCTCTTTCACGCCTTTTGAGAAGTAAATTTGAGTCTTGCTAGCATTTACAATCTGGCCTGAGGATGCGCTGAATCTATCCAAACAGAGCTTGATATTCCTTATTTGGTCTGGGTCAGCTTCAGCAAAGAGCATCAAATCGTCTGCGAACATTAAATGGGATATAATAGGACCATCTCTGCGAAATTTGAAAGGTTTCCAAATTCCATCTCTAACCGAATCATCAATCATATGGGAGAGATGATCCAAGCATATCACAAAAATATACGGAGATAAAGGATCTCCCTGGCGAATACCACACGAAGGATAAAACTTGTCTGTCAACTCTCCATTCCAAAGCACTTGAAAAGAAGGGGTCTGGACGCAAGACATGATGATTTCCACAAGACTGGAGGGGATGGAAAAGTCTATTAAACATTGTTCGATGAAGTCCCAACTTAGGTGATCATATGCTTTCTTTAGGTCAATCTTTATGGCCATGAAGCCTTTCTTGGCAGTCATTTTCTTCATTGAATGGACTACCTCTTGTGCTATTATGATATTGTCTTGGATCCTTCTGCCAGGGACAAAGCTCGACTGGTTTGGAGATATGCTGTTACAGAGGAGAGGTTTTACTCTGTTTGCTATAAGCTTTGTGATAACTTTATAGGGGACATTGCATAGAGATATTGGCCTTAATTGGGTGACAAACTCAGGATGATCAATTTTGGGAATTAAGACAAGGAGGGTGGAATTGACTTCCTTAATGAGACTGGGATTACTCCAGTATCCCCTGACAAAATCTATTAGGGATTTACCAACCACCTCCCAATTATCTTTGTAAAAGCCAGCAGGTAAACCATCCTCTCCCGGCGCTTTTAGCGAACCCATGTCAAAAAGGGCTTTTTCAATTTCTTCATTAGTCACTCTGGCCTTCAAATGATTTCTCTCATGGTCCTCTAAAACTGGGTAGAAAGACTCTGTGTCAATGTTGTAAATTCTGTTCGTGTGTCTTTCTGTGAAGAGATTTCTATAATAGTCACAGACATAGTTCTTTAATTCCTCCAAATTCTCTATCCAGTCCCCGTTGGCGCTCCTCAGTTTGAAAATTTTGTTTCTCCTTCTCCTGATAATAGCTTTAGTATGGAAATACCGAGTGTTTCTATCTCCCTGAACCAACCAGTTCTCCCTTGATTTTTAGAGCTAGAAGACTTGTTCTCTGTCTAAAATGGCTTCTAAGTCTTCATTCAGTTTCTTCTCCAGCTCTTCCAGAAATTCGCTGTGCCCGTATCTAGGAGATTGTTGAATACCTCTCAGCCTGTTCAGAATGGTTCTCTTCTGTCTAAATATATGGCCAAAGGTGTTGTGATTCCAGATTTTTATCCTTTCGACGAAGGAATTGATTGATCCATAAAGGGAGCTTTGGGTGGACCAATTATCCTTTAGGAAATGGTGGAACTCCTCATGCTGCATCCACATCGCTTCAAATCGAAAAGGCTTGATTCTGGGAGTAAAATTATTACCTTTGCATCTGATCAAAATCGGGTGATGATCCGATTTAAACCTTGGCAAAGTTTCTACGACCGCATCCTGGTAAAGAAGGTTCCAATCTTGATTGCTAAAAGCACGATCTAACCTCTCCAGAATATGCTCTCCTCCTTGCCATCTCGGCCCCTTCCAAGTAAATCTGCTTCGATAAAACCCCATATCGATCAAGCTGCAATCTTCAACCCAATCATTAAAATGCCTCATCATCGCTCTGTCAGGCCTAGCCCCTCCCTTCTTTTCGCTAGCCTCCTTTATATCATTAAAGTCTCCACACAGAAGCTACGGTTCAGTCATGTTTTGGGCAAGATTCATAGTAAAATTTTGAAACTCCCTTCTCCTGATCTCCTGAGGGTGAGCATAAACAACAGTAAGGAACCAAATTCGCTGTTCATCTCTAATACTCACATGTAGAGCTTGACTATGCCTCTTTATTTCGGTGATATTCAGCCCATCGTTATTCCAGAGAAGCCATATACCTCTAGAATAGTCAGCTGCATCAATAACAAGAGAATGATTGAAACCACATCTCTGAATAGAGGCTAAAGCTGTTTGACCCCCACATCTAGTCTCTTGTACTGCCACTAGGTCAGGTTTATACTGAACACAGTATTCTTTAAGAGCCTTCGCAAAGTTTGGGCCAGCGGCCCCTCTCGCATTCCAGCTTAAAATAATCATTAAACCAAAAAAGATGAAGAGGACAAAAAACAACTCAAGGGGAAACCCAAACTGAGAAACCAAAGGAAACAAAAGGGCCCAATCAGGCCATATGGGCATTATCACCCATCTGAACATCTCCATTACCCCAGGCCATAACAACTGTTGTATCTTGGGCCAAAATCTCATCCAAGGCTGATCCTGAGAACATAGGATCTCCTGGGTCTGGTGGCTCCTTCATGCGTCCTTCTTCCTCTAGTATCATAGGGGTTTCCATAACCATAGTTTCTCCTTCTTCTCCAGTGTGGGCCTCTTCATGATTTTGGGAAACATAAACCATGGAATCCAAATCAGAAGTCAGGAAATGGCCTTCATTTTGGGCTATGCGAGGATTCTCTGGGCCTGTATTGTTGATATCTGTTTGGGCTCTTTTATTTCCTCCTGATTTGCTTGAAGGGGACACTATTGGTGCCTGTTGGGTGCTCTTTGGGCTACTACCACTAGACCCATCTTCATTTCCTTTGGGCTCACTATTCCTCAACGCTGCTTTGGCCTTTCTCATGAGACTCCCATTTAAAAACTCCTTTGTCTTATCTGTGGGATTGCTTTCCTGACGCTGTACATGTACCTGACCGTTATCCGTATCATGATTTGCCTCATGATCATCAGTAAGGACATCATAACGTGAATTTCCTCCCACTATCTCCATTATCTTTACACCCTTATTCCTCATACCTGCACTGTCTTTTCCTCCATTTTGTGGTCTTGTACGTCTCTGCTTTTGTGCCACCATCCAGGATCCGTAAAGATTTGGTTCTCGAATTACCTCTTTACCCTTTTCTTTTTGGTTCCCCCCCGGTTGCCCTAGCGCCGTTTCCTTCCCGCTTGCTATCTCCGATGCTTCAGTTCCTCCCTTCTGAACGCCATTGATTCTGTTAGCCTTTTCCGGACACCCCTCAACCGTATGTCCAAATCTTCCACATGAGAAACAAATCATGTGAAGACCTTCATATTCTATGTGGTATGTTTTGTCATTCACCAAATACATGGCATCCAAAGGTTTACCAAGATCTATCTCTATACAAAGTCTAGCAAATTTGCCTCTGGATTGCTTAGCAGTGTTCATATCCACCTTCAACGTCTTACCAATCAGGTCTCCAATCGCACCCAGAAATTTCTTTTGATAGTATTGTAATGGAAGATCTGGCAATCTTACCCATGCAGCAATTTTGTTTATCTCAGCCCCATGAGGGTGGAAATCCGGATTCCATCTTCTCAAGGACAAGTAATGATCGAATAACATCCGTGGCCCCCCTTCCAGAACATGACTATAGTCTTCTGGGTTATACAAACGTACCAAATAGTAGTCATTACCAACATCAATTAGGTCCAGACTTCCAGTTTTTGCCCACATCATTTCTAATCTTCTCTTCAGCACCATGTAGCTTACTTTCCTCTAGGAAGCTTGACTATCAGAGCATTTTTCCATTGTCATTCCAGCCTCTTCCTTTTCGCCTTGCTAACTCTGATACTAATGATGCCATTTTGGAGACGTTTGGCCTCAATCCCATGCGAAGAAGCATCAGCATATCTCCTTCTTGCTGTACGGTCCATGTACACGTCCTCTCCAGGCCTTACTTCTCCTTCCTCCATAGCTTCCTCTCCTTCCTCTTCTCCTTCTTCCTCCGATTCCCCTTGGTCCTCCTCATCATCATCTTCCGAGTCAGACGATGATAAGTCTGAGTTTGATAGTGTTCCAGCACTCCCCTTCATGACCTAATCTGCAAAAGTTCTATTTCTCCCCATCGAGTCATAAAAGGTTGTCTTGTCACGCATCCATTTCTTCTCTCTAGGTACTCTAGATGTGTTTCCTCCAAACTCGCCCTCATCATTTCTTATTTTTTCTTGCTCCGTTGCAGCTGGTCCGCTTCTTCAGCGGTGGTCTCCGCCATTCCACCGAAGTTGCTCACTCGAAATTGAGAGAAAAAACAAAAAACTATTTTTGGCACCGAAGTCCCCTTCTTTCTTTTAAAAAATAAGTTCTCTCACTCAGTACATAATGTTTTTGTGAACCAAGTTGGATAATAAGATTCGAGAAATAATAAGAATGGTTTTTGTAGATGTTAAGATTAACTTAATTGGACTTTGTTCACACACAAAAAAAAAATTGCATGTGTAACATCACTTTTTAATATTTAAATCAGATAAAATCAAATTCAATAAAGTTAAATTAAATAAAATTAAAGCAAATCAAATTATATTAAATCAATTTTGGTTAAGTAGTTAATTCATTTATCTGATTAAATAAGTGAATTTAAATTCTATCTTATATATACAATCATTAGTGGCCAATAATAAATCTCTTAATGGAGATGAGATATGGATTAGGTGAAAAAAAAATCGAATACATTACATTATATTTAAAAATGAATTGATACAGTGGAAGTAGAGCTATCAAAGGGCGGGCGAGCCAAATTTGAGCCAGTCCATCTCGAACGATGAGCTAAAATCTGAAAAACAAGTTAAACCATATTTTAAACGAGTCAAGAAAATATCAATTCGACTCGACTTGTTCGAGTTAACGAGTTAAATGAGCCGATTCGTTTAACTCATTTTTTATTTGTTTTTCTTAAAAAATAAAATTATTATATAATTTTAGACTTTTTTTTCACTTCATATCCATACAAAATAAAAAATATTTATCATATATTAATATATTTTTATATCAAATTATATAAAGTTTAAAAAACTAATTAAAAGAAAGAAAGTTTATATCCAAAAATAGTGTTTATATATTTAAAAAAAAAGGAAAATATGAAAAAGGAGTTAGAAGAGCCAATTCATGTCCGCTTGACCCGAACTCATCTAATTCGTGAGTTATACTATTCAAGCCAAATTGACCTATTTTTAAATGAGTTGTGATTTTACTGGCTTGACTCACTTACATTTACGAGCGATCTGAATCGACTCGTGAATCGCAATTTGTTTTGATGTCTCTAGGTAGAAGGAGAAATGAATATGAGCATATCCCTTGGACTCTCTCCAATATTCTTTTCTTGGGATAGATTTAAGGTAGAAATGTAGAATTGATATGTTCAGTTTATCAGTTGTGTGGTTTTATACTGTGATGAGCATAATAATTTTCAGGTCTTTGATTCTTTGTTTGGATGTTAGAAATTCCATGAGACCATGACAATAGGAAAGCCAAGTTAGCAATGCCTTCATTATATAATTCCTCATTTTTTCAAGCATAATGGCAATGATTTTGCCTCTCATGCCCACCATTCTTGCATTCAATAACTCTTATTAACTCAGCATTGTTTATGATCTCCACTTTGGGTTATTTAAAGAATCTTGATTTTCTATCTTGACCAAATCTTGAGAGATACTCCTAAGCCAACAATTGCATTTGGTTTGCATTTTTATTTTTTATTTTCATTTTCAGTATTTTCTGTTTTCTGAATTTTGTGAAGGAAAAAGAGAAAACAGTGAAAACAACAAAATCATGTTTTCTACTATTTCCACTTTTTTTTTTACAAAATTCAAAAAACAGAAAATACTGAAAATAAAAACAAAAAATGAAAATGCAAACCAAACACATCTTAAATTTTTCGTTTTTTCTTATAATATTTTCCATCCCTTGCGTTATAGGAAAATACTAACTAAAATATAAATATATTTTTGTCAGTTAACGTTTAGTAGACAAAAAAAAAAAAAAATTGTGGTTTGCTGAAAAACAAAAAATTACGAACATAATGGTGACAGAAAGTAACCAATGAATCCGTTACTTATTACTTGTACGTTACAAAGAATCGCCATATAAAAGCCTCCAATTTAAATTTCAATATTAGACAAAATCAGATAAGGTTAAATTTTGCTCTTAAATTTCTTAGACAATTAGATAGTACGTTCTTCCTTACTCATTTATCATTTATAATTTGGCTTATCTCATCCAAGTTATCATTTAACTTTTCACTTTCCATAAGAGTTATCTCATTTTATTTTATTTCCACTTTCGTATACGTTATAGCTTCTTAGGGTAAAAATAGATTTACAAGTAAACTATCAAAATTATTATTATTATTATTATTATTATTATTAAAAATAAAAATTAATCTCCACTAAAACAAAACTAAGAAATAAGTATATTATCTTCTCAATATATCATGTAAATACACGTACAAAACTTTTAGTACATTAATATCGTATAAAAGTTAAACTATAATTTCAAATAAAATTAAAAGTAAATTACTATTTTGATTTTTAATGTCTGAAAATTTTAAATTAAACACTTTTCAAATTAAACACTATTATTTCAAAGTTTTATTTTAAGAGTTTAGCTAATTGAAAAGTATAGGAAAGTCATGTTATAGAGAGAGGCCATAGAAGTTTAAGGGTGAAACCCTAATCCAATCTCACTTCTCTCTCTTCCCACCCCACTTCCATCCATGCCGCCGCCCACCTCCACTACCATCATGCTGCCGCAACAGTCACTTGCGCCACCACCACCATTTCTTCTTCTTCTTCCTTTCCTGTCTGTGTCGTTGCTATTGCGCCTCTTCTTCTTCTTCTTGCTCCCTATTGCTCAATGTCGTGGATCTTGAGTTTGACGAAGGAGATGAAGATGAGGATCTAGATTCCGATGGCTTCAAAGATGAAGAGGTGTGCGATTATGACAAAGGGAACACAAAGAGGAGGCTAAGGCCGCGGAGTAGGTTGTCGGCCTCAACGACGACTAGCATGAAGTAAGGGAAGGAGCTAACGGAAATGAGCAAGGTTCTATCGAGGTCAGTGGTTGGGCGACGACGAGAGTTTCTGTTGCATTCTTTGTTGCTTGTTGTTGTTGTTGTTGTTGTTACTGTTGTTGTTGTGGTGGTGGTGGTGGTGTAGTTGGTGATGGTGGTGGTGGTGAGGTTACAGATGATAATTATATTCTGTTTTGGATGATAAGTTGAATCTGTTTCGGATGATAAATGTATTTGTGAGGGTTTAGGGTTACAGATGATAACAGTGTTATGTTTCGAATGATAACTTGTATCTATTTCGAATGATAATTATTTTTAGTTTCAGATGATAATTTTTTTAGTTTCGGATTATAATTTATAATTTGACTTATTGGCTCCCTAATGGCTTCCTAAGGTTGGTTCCGTAGCATTACTCGAAATAAATATATTAAAACTTAAATTTTTTATATTTTCAATAAAAAAATTTAATTTATAATTTCAGTAATGCTACATGTACACCTCTTTTCTCCATCCAAGTGAATTCGAACAGAATATTACTACTAGAACGAACAGAAAATGTGTCAACTATAAAAACATGTTTATTGTATATAAAAATTTCTGTTCATTTTTCACTTGAATGCACTTAGATGACAAAAAAATATGTACACCTAAATTAATTGTTGTAATTTTATCATTTGCTGTTAAGACACATGTTAGTTAAACCCTTTTTTAATCAAAAAGTTTTAAATGAAATTAATATTTTTCCACTATTTAAATTGAGTATTAAGTTTGCATCATGGTGTAACTCATATTACATTTATCCCGCCCCTCACCTAATAAAAATATGAGTTCGAATTTTTCTCCTAATATATTTTTAAACTTTGATTAAAAAAAGTTGAGTATTACATTAGTCTTTATTATATATATAATTTAATCTTGATATGTTGTAAATGTAAAATAATTTTACATGACATTTAATTATGCAATATAATTTTTTTTATATTTATTGTGGGAATAGTCATAAAAAAAAAGTAATTGGACGTATAAAAATAAAGTCGTATATAAAAATAAAATATTTGATTTGTACTTATACTAACTTACGAGTTACGATGATCTGGTTTTCAATTATTGGGAGGGTATGATAAATATTACCAATTATAAAATAAGTTGGTAGCGGCGTTACGTGTAAATTTGTCAGAATTAAATCCTTTAATGATTGGCAAAATTAAATTATAAATAGCTTAAATTACATTTTGTTTGTTTAATTTGTTTCCTCACAGCTCCGCTCTGCAAAAATGGACATTGAACCCTCTTTGGGTTCAGATGAGAGATTCAAGCTTCATCATGAACTCGAATTGCACGAATTCGAGGACAAGTTCGTCATCAAATCCCTTCAATCGCCCAATCAAGGCTTCTGGATTAGTCGTCGCGATGGGAACATCAATTTCCTTCATGGTATTCATTTCTTTCTTTTTCCTTTTTCTTTTGGCTCAACAATTTTTAATTGCAGGAAATGGTTTTAAATTAGGAGGGGGGGAAAAAGATCATTTAATTGCAGAGCATAGTGTTGATCATTTTTTTTTTTTTTTGAGTTGTGAGGTTTGGTTTTGATTGCTTATGTATTTTCAGTTACATTTATTGCCAAGTCTATATGCCATTTTGGAGTTAGTTAATAATTTCATCTTAATGATTCAGTTTTTATATTTTCATTTTGATTGAATAAAATAAAATAAAAAATTGCAGATGAGACAATCTCTGGAAGTCCTTCAAGAACATCAACAATTTATGGTGTGGTGGGAACAATAAGACTGGTTGTAGGTAAATATAATATGCTTATATCTTCAGTGGTTTATATATACTTTCTCTTGAATGTATTTTTGGATTATCTTGACACATTAATGCAAGGATGTATCAGAACTCAGAAGTCACGGATAAAAAGGGATGGATAGAGCATATTCTTGCATTTGAATTTGTTTGTCACATTTGTTTATTCACACATCTGCATGTAACCATCTGCATGTAATTTGTTGGTCAGTTTACTACTATACTAGATATATAGTCAATTAGTTATGCATGTTTTGACCATTGATATCAATTACTAGTCATTCAACTAATATGTCCCCTTCTCTTGGGTTGATCATTTTGAGTGCATATACCTTAGCATAAAAATGATGAGATAACTAAACTAATTGAGATGAACTAATAGTTTCCATTTTAACTTTTAACTCTCTTTGTTTTTCAAAAGTAAGCAAACTAGCCTAGCATCACTTCCTCCTTTATTACTCAGTGAGACTAATTGATGTGTGTCTTGGTGTAGGAACGTATGCTGTTGTAATAACCTCTCGCAAGGAAGTTGGAAGTTTCCTTGGTTTTCCAGTATATCGTGTGATGTCTATGAGAGTACTTGCCTGTAATGAGGCTTTAAAGTTTTCAACTGGGCAGGAAGTAAGAATTTATTTCATCAGAAGTTTTTGATGCTTCATTCTAATTTTATACATGTGATTATTGTTTTATATGTTTCTATATGCATAACTTTATGCAGAAAAAGGATGAGGCTTACTTCATGACACTATTGAACATAGTGGAGTCAACACCGGGTTTGTACTATTCGTATGAAACCGATATTACATTGAAGTAAGAATCGCATTATATAAATTGCTAGTTTGTTATCATTGTCACTATCAATTGATATCATTCCAATATTGATGTTCTTAAGATGTATTTCATTTTATCCATCAGCTTGCAGAGAAGAAACAAGCTAGTGGAAGGGTGGATGAGTAAGCCATTATGGAAGCAGGTGTGTCCACATAATCCTTGATCTCTGCAAATAGTTATCATCTGGAGTCCAATCCTTGAGTGAATATCTCTTTAGTTGGAGTATTCTTCATATTTCTAATTTTATTGAAAGTGAAGCATTATCCATTCTGCCATGAACCTCTTATCCATGTGTAATTCAGTTCTGTTGTATGTTACAGATGAAATTCCATGTATAACTTTTTCATTTTGTTTAGATGCTTCACTTTGATCCATTATTTTGTTGATTAGTTTTTTTCCCTAAGATTTCATTTCAAGATCCCACGTGAAGTTCCATTCATTTTTTAAAAAATCTTAGAAGAGGGAAGATCAAAGGAACTCATCTTGGTCCATGTTGGCACCATTTAATTCAATTATTATTTATTAGTAAAATCTTGCTAAAGATATAGGTATCCTTTTTCAATTTTTACTACAGGCTGACCCTCGATATGTTTGGAACAGACACCTTTCAGAAGAGCTTATCGAGTGTAAGGTTAGATAATTTGTCTGTAGTTTATGTTTTATGAAGTAAAATTGCCTTTGTTTTTCCCAAACAGAGAGTATTTTAATGTTTTACTGAACACGGTCTTATCTTTTAGTTTGATTATAGAGCATGTCCTCTTAACTCTTGATGTTTTTATGGTTGCAGCTGGACAGATTCATCATGCCCATAGTACAAGGAAATATCCTTCCTTCACATCCAATGTGTATGTAAGGTTTGAGTGTGCTGTTTTGTGTGAGTGCACCGTTTGCATAAAGTTTCTCTCCTTATTATAAATAGAATAAAATAGTAAAAATTATTAAGTATGCACTCAATATAAAATCCTATAATGTCCCACCTTAACATGGTTTCAAGCTTCCAAGTAGCAGAACTGAAGCTAAAAGATTCACATGTGATGATAACATTAATTTCAAGGAGATGTAATCGACGCCTAGGTACAATATCGCAAAATTGCTCTCTTCTTATAACAATAAGAACATAATAAAATGTTAGCTCATTATACATGGCAATATGGTGATGTAGGAACAAGGATGTGGAGAAGAGGAGCTAACCTTGAAGGTGATGCTGCCAATTTTATTGAAACTGAACAGTTACTTGAAACTGAAAGATTCAGATCTTCATTTTTGCAGGTAAAATACATTGATCAAGTATCAACTTGCAGTTATTCCTTTCTATAGTTTCCTCAAAGTTATGATAACTTTCAACGTTACTTAGTTGTAATGTAGTATGTGAAAACTTGTGTTAGCTTGGCAGATGATTGAAATGCTCATAATAATAGCATAGGAACTCTTCCCCATTGAGCTAGTTATTAGGGTGGAGTTTGGTATGATCAATTTTAATATATGATATGGGAGCCATCCTTTGGTTTTGCTGTGTGGGGCCACCCACAAATGTCCAAACATGCAAACTTCGTGCTTTAAATTTCTGGTGGAATCCTTTCGCTTGAGTTAGGTCCATTTAGTTATAATGTTCTAAACTATTCTGATGGAGTTTCAATGTCATATTTTTCCGAAGCTTCAAATTGAGTTTATTCAACTTGAAGAATATAAAGCTTCCCCATTTTATTGGTTATATGAGGGTAAAAAAATATTTTAAAAGAAACATAATGTTAATGGACATTTGATATCCTAGTTTCTGTTTAAACATCTGTAAATTCCTATTTGGCCTTCTAGTTTTATGGTTTGTTACTTAAATGAATTGTTTTGCAGATTCGAGGTTCGGTTCCTCTGCTGTGGGAGCAGATTGTTGATCTAAGCTATAAACCACACCTTAGGGTCATTAAACACGAGCAAACAGTAAACTTCTATTCTTGATGATGCTAGAGCACTTCAATTGTTCTACAAGAGGTTTATACTAATAAATGTTTCTTTTGTTCCTCCTCCACTTGTTCTTCAGCCAATTGTAGTGGAGCGTCATTTCAATGATCTATCACAAAGATATGGAGAGATAATAGCAGTTGATCTAACCGATAAAGTATGGTTATAGCTGTTCCCCTCCTACTCTAAGCAATGAAAATGTCACAAATTTATTTCTGATCTAGTGTGATTCGAAATATATGTAGCTGCCTCTTGATGCTTGTGAGGCATATTCATGATTGGATAAGAATGCCTTTGACTTTCTGTTTTGGCTCAAACTGCTGGCTGCTTAAGGAACTTTTTATATCATATCATATTGAAATATTTCATATTTCCAGCACCCTTTTCTGTTTCCTGCAAAAGCTTAAGTTGGGGGATTCAGGAAAGGGACTGGCTCAGTTTGCTTTATCATGTCCTATAAGTTAAAGCATAATCGTCATCCAGAGTCCACTGCCAATTTTCCGTTTAAGTGCTTGTTACTTCATGCTATATTTTTTTAATAATGTTTTGTTAATTTTACTGTTGCAGCATGGTGAAGAAGGTCAATTGAGTGCAGCATATGCTGCTGCAATGCAAAATGTGCCGAACGTGAGGTGATAATGTTGAGTCCTTTTCTCCTCATAAGCTTATTGCTCTAGTGATAATGGAGTTTCCTTTTGATTGTATAATAGCTTAAACTGTATCTTTGTGGTAATATGATTATTTTGTGTTATAATTTCTTTTAACCTTTTTCTTATTGGCTCATGGATTATTGCAGATATGTGCCATTTGATTTCCATTACCACTGTAAGGACTCAAACTTTGATAATCTGGAAATCCTCTACGACCAAATCTCAGAGGATTCTGAGAAACAAAGGTGATTAGAAAAGAGAGAGAGAGAGAGAGAGAGAGAGAGAGAGAAAAGGGGGATCAAATATCCTGTACAAATTTAATAGGTAGTTTCCCAGTCCAGATATACTGGAAATCTATAGTTCAGATTCTTAATCGCTGTTGTTTCAGCTGAGCAGATACTTCTTGATAGATAGAGAAGGAAATGTACTAGAGGAGCAGAAAGGAGTTATTAGATCAAACTGTGTTGATTCTCTTGATCGAACAAATGTTACTCAGGTTTGCTGATAATTGATTAATTAATTGCTAAGATTTGTTCTTTTCTTACATATGACAATTTCTTTTTGACTATCTTTCCTTTATTTGTAGTGTTATCTGGCCCAAAAAGCGTTAAATCAACAGTTGCAAAGGATTGATGTGCTTAATCCTTCTGAGTGTGTTTCTTTGTTTGATGAAGAATATAGAAAGTATAGAGCATGTAAGGGATTCCGTGATAACTTTCAGTCTTTCTAAAATTACCGTCCTGCTTATTTGAACTCTATTTATTATATCTAGTATGGGCGGAACAAGGTGACGAAATAAGCCTCGAGTATACTGGGACAAATGCCCTCAAAGGGGACATAGTGAGGTATGAGAATTACTACTACTACCCCTTCTGAATTGAGATTCTCTTTTCCTATTATTCCTTCTGATACAGATATATTTTGGAATACGGTTCAGGTATGGAAAGCAAACAATATTTGGAATGATTAAAGATGGGATGAGTGCACTTTCACGATATTACTTGAATAATTTCCATGATGGAATTCGACAGGCAAGTTCATTTATGTTTCGCAATCTTCCACTCAATCTGGTTCGTGTTTGACAAGTTTTGTATCTCTTGCAGGATGCCTTGGATTTAATAAGTGGCCACTATACTGTCAGTAGAAACAGTTCTCCAATCAGTCAGAATGGCTTTGATCCTTTTTCCGTAAGTAGC
>JASCZI010060426.1:21700-42695 GCA_036250425.1 Stylosanthes scabra
GGACTTACTCTCTATATTCTAATCCTCCCAATCTTTCAATTTGTATTGAACTGAGAATAACGGAAATTGAATTTTAAAGACCATATCATATCTAAGTTTGTTTCTGATGATATAAAGTTGTCATTTTAAGAATTTCATTGTTTTCCCCTTGCACCCGAGATGAGTTTGGTTTGATAACTTTAATTTTGTATATAGCAAAAAAAATCCTAAGCAGCCGCATGTTTTTAGTTTTGACAGAAACCAAAAAAAAAATAAGTTTTATGGGAAAACTGAAATAATGTTGAAACAAACACACCATAACTTTTCTCTTCCGAAATAATGGACATGCCTAGAAGGCTAAAACCAACTAACCAATTCTTGACAAGCCATTGCAGCAAAATTCGAATGCAGTTATTTCTGGAAATACACTTCCTCTCACAAGTACAAATACAAGTATTGAATATGATACGGTACGATATGTAATTATAATAAGTACATAAAAAATATAAATGTAGCAATATATATTAAATAAATCATAAAATATATATTTATATATGATACTGGATATTTATATTCATCTTAATAAAATATTTATGCTGATTTTTTCAATGACTATTTTAAGTAGTAAATTACTCTGACTTCCCTTGAGGTTTGGTGATATGACACATAAAACTCCTTTATTTGTTAGAGCATACCTTAACCTCACTTGAGTTACAAGTCATTTGACACATGGTATTCCTATATTTCATAAAGAAGTTCATGTAATTTACCCTTTTAAATATGATCAGTTTTTCTAAATACTAAATTAAAAAATTTATTTTTTAATTCAAAAAATTGGTCACAAATAAAAAAATCCAAATTTAATGCATATGCACATCCAATACACATGATAAAAAAAAGGGGGGTATTTGTACATCAGAGGAAATAGATAACTCTATTAGGCATAACCAACAAAATTTCAATGGCATTGGAATTGACATGTTATGGAGAAAACTCTTACCATGCAGTTGCTCCCGATGACATCAGCTTTGATAATTGGCGGTTTGACAGCAACAACCTTGACTGTTCAGCAAGGTATAGAAATCTTGTCTTTCTTCCATCTCAATAAAGTGTTCTTGATTTGCCCTTTTCTTTTCTCTCTTTTTAATTTTATTTTACTTTTTATAATGTAAATTTGTCTGGCTACTTTCTTGTTTGTTACGTGTTAGGCCGAAATATGAACCAGTATGTATCTACTGCAATCTGTGCTGGAATAACGGCTGGGGTTATGACAATTCTCAAAGCTAATGGAAGGCAGTTTTGTTCAAGGCCCCGCTTGTGCGGTCTCTTGTGATGCAAGTAATCTCTTTTATTCACTACCTCCACTGAACATAATGTAGAAAGTTTGTGTTGCCTTATTTGATATTGTAAATATAATGCTTATGCTGATAAATAATTTGTATCAAGGTTGATAGTTAGCTATCCATCCTGTTGATCAGTTGGTGTAGCATGGCACTCTGATTTCCATTGAGATGTCCAGATTTTGGTTCTTTTAAAAGAAAATAGAAAACAAAAATTTATGCCTTTGTTTCTAATATACTTTCATTGTTGGATACTGTTGTAACTAAGCTGGATAATGTTTTTAAATTTTAATTAGGCTTCCCCAACCTTTTCTAATTTTCTAGGATTCAAAATCAACAATTAAAAGGATAGAATAATCCTAATTTGACATCTCTGAGGCTTTTTGGTATTTTTAGGAATCATGAGTGTTTTTAGCTGATATTCAAAGGGATTGACATATTGTTACAAGCCAAGTTTATGTCTTGCACCTTTTGAATCTCTCTGAGGACTTAGGATAACTTATCTTTCTTTTGTATATATTCTCTTTTATTCTTATATTTACTGAAACCTACAATTTTTTTTTTTTTTGTTAATGGTAAAAAAAATTATTTCAACTAAGTTGAATTCTCCTGTAGTAATTATCAAAGTTTTGTAGTTGGTTTTGATTTATTGAACAAGTTTGGCTTCATCTTGAATGTTACACAAATGATTTGTTCTTTAGCAGTCTCAAAATAACTCTAATATGCTCATTCTTCCAAAATTGTCCTCCCTTTCATCCTTGACTTTGTGCTCATGACCTCATGATTGCCAACCTCTAAGGAAGCAAAGCCATTTGCTGTTTTTTCTTTTCCCTCCAGCAAATACTCAGCAGAGAAAAGAGGCACTAAAATGGTGAAATAGACCAAATTATAACGTTTGCATGCTTTTATTTTTGTCTCCTAGTTAGCTACCTTCATGCTTTAATTAACCATCATTATTCAGAAGTTTAGATAAGTGCAATGGCCAACATTCTCTTTAAGGATTTTAAGTATTGCATTACTAATATTGTGGTCTAAGGTCTTGGAAGACATTGGTTAAAAGATTTAAGGGCTTATTTGGGCGAGTTTCTCGTAAAAGATCTTTTTCGAGCTATCTTTTTTATAAAGATCTTTTGCAAAAGTAAAAGTAATTTTACATTTGGATATCTCATATAATAATATCTTTTTATTTATCAATTATGTTTGGGTACAACAATGTAAAAGTACTTTTTTGTTTATTTATTATGTTAAAAATATATTTTTTCTGAGTAAAAAAGATCTTTTAGAAAAAATGTATATAAATAAATAAATAAAATGAGGAGGAATGAAATGTGAATTAATATATATTTTTTCTTATAAACTTAGATATTCCATTACTATATATGTCTATATCTAAACAATAGATTAAAATAATTATAGCTAACTAAGATTAGCTCTAGAAAAAGAAAAGAAAAAAAAAAAAGAGAAAAGAAAAGAACAACCATAGCTCGGTTAAGAATTTAACGTAAAGCAAGTGTCCAACTAATTCAACCAATTTAATATAGGTAACTCTTAATTCTTTTATTGTTCATTTTTGTGCTTCTCTTTAATTGACATAATAAATTTCTCTGCCTCTCACTCACTCACTCACTTGAAGGACACCAAATCAGTGATGTCATAAAAACTTGAGTCTTTCTCCTACCGCATGCAGTGGTTTTACAAAATGCAGATGAATTATTATTGTTGTGTTAAATCTTGTTCTTCTGTTACAAATACAATGTATCTTCCATGTGGGGACAGTGTTTCTAAGTGACACTTTGGATTTTCTAATTAAAAACTTATAACTAAGTTAACTGTACCAAGAAAGAAGAAAGTAGGGGACAACTTATGCCAATGCTTAGCCTCAGAGATAAGAACAGAACATAGACCCTTTCTCTTTTATTATTATTTTCCATGTTCCAGAGGAGAATCTTAGTTAACCAGAAGGTTTATCTTCTTAATCACAAAGGGAAAGTTTGCTACTTAAATAATATAATTTAAGAACATTATTACAAAGTTAGAAAAACTAATTTTTGGTCAAATGGTTAATTTACTTATTTGCTTAAGAAATGTTGAGTGTTTAATTTTGTCTTGTATACTATTTATATCAATATATTGATCAATAATAAATCTTTACCATAGATTTTTCTTGCTTAATCGAATTGAGAATATTGCGAGAATCAACTATGTACAAAGTTAGAAATAAAAAATTATAATTAGAATATGTGACAAAAGTTCGTTGTAGGAGTGATTACATGAAATAAATGGGTTTCTTTATTTCTTTAGTGATATTATTACATTTCAGTCAAATTTTGTCAAAAGATTCAGTGTTTTGGTTTCATAAAATATAATTCTTGATTTTGAAGAATCTAGTATGTAGTAACCAGATTCCTAATTTTTTTCCTTTAATAATGTGTTCACCGCCAAGGGGGGTATATGGTCATGTGATAAAATTAATAGATCTATTGTGCTAGAATCTTCTTGGACGCTTGCAAAATGGAAATGATGATTAAAGCATCTTAATTTTAATTCATAATAGGATAGGATAGGATGTGCATTAACAAGTTTTCATTTTTTTTCCCTTTATCAATTTAGAATATAGGCTTTCTTTTTCAAAGTCAGATATGCATGTATCATGCATGTATCTTCTGTGTACCTTTTGATCAGGTGGGGGAGTTTTATTTATTGGATTGCCTTTAGCAATGTAAACAAATATCTTCTTGTAGACATCATATCACCGTCCGATGCCCTGTAATGTAGCTTACATGGCATTATTTTTTTTTAATTGATATAAGAGATTTCGAATTTTCTCAATGAACATACTCAAATGGAATATGTCATTTTCAACATATTTTTCGTAAAAAAAAAAAATTCGAATTTTAAGTTTTATTTAAAATAAAAATATATTACCAAGTTATAAAAAATCAAAAATCAAAAAATATTATATATATATATATATATATATATATATGAATTTAATTTTAATACGTATAAAATAGTTTTATACATATAATTAATTATCAATAAATCTAGCTGACTAAGTGATTTTACCAATAAGTGGCTAACCAATCAAATAACTTCACTCTTTTTTCTTAATACAACGCCAACCAAGTGCTTTAATCAAGAAAATAACCAAAACAAATCTGTTTCTTTCCGTTTTTCATTTTTTTTAGCTTGATTTGCGAGATTTATCATCGTTTTCGTATTCCTCTATTGTTAGATTTCGTTCTGCAACTTTCATCGTTGTTTTTTTCTTCGTTTTCTGTTGTTAGAAGAAGATGATGATGATGATGCGGATGCAGACATGGAAGAAGGAAGGAAAGAAAAAAAAAAAAAAAGAAGTAGAAGAAGATGCAGACTTGGAAGAAGGAATGAAGGAATAAGAAGAAGAAGATGAAATACATTTGAGTGGTAACTTCCAATAATCCGTTTCTGTTTTAATTCAAAATTCATTTCTACGCATTATTACTTTATGTTTTTGCGCAATGTTGCTTTCTATTTCTGCGCATTATTACTTTCTGTTTATGCGCATTATTATTGTTTTTTGTTTGCGTTCATGTGTTGTTTTTATTTTTATGCATTTTAGTTTATGTTTTTTGCTCGTTTTAGCTTTTTGTTTCTGACTATTTTGGTTTTATATTTCTGAGCAGTTTTAAGATCTTGTTGATTTAAGTTGTTGCAGTTGTAGTGATTTCTTCTCAGTCTGTTTTAGGTGTTGTTGTTATTGTGATTTTGTTTCTGAGTAGTTTGGCTTTCTATTTCTGCTTAGTTTTGAGATTTTGATGATTTAAGGTGTTGTTGTTATTATTATTATGAAGAAGAAGAAGAAGAAGAAGAAGAAGAAGAAGAAGAAGAAGAAGAAGAAGATGATGATGATGATGATGATGATGATGATGATGATGATGATGATGATGCTGATGCAGATATGGAAGAAGAAGAAGAAGGAGGAGGAGGAGGAGGAGGAGAAGGAGAAGGAGAATAAAGGAAGGAAGGAAGAAGAAGAATATTTTATTCCTGCGCATTATTACTTTCTGTTTCTGCATAATGTTGCTTTCTATTTCTGCGCATTATTACTTTCTGTTTCTGTATAATATTGCTTTCTATTTCTGCGCATTATTACTTTCTGTTTCTGTACAATATTGCTTTCTATTTCTGCGCATTATTGCTTTCTATTTCTGTGCAATATTGCTTTCTATTTCTGTGCATTATTGCTTCATATTTTTGTACAACAACAACAGTAGCAGCAACAGCAACAACAGTAGCAACAATAACACTATACAACAAAAAACTCAATATAAAACAGAGAAGAAGAAGGAGGAGGAGGAGAAGGGAGGATGAAGAAGACGACGTCGACGAAGGAGGACGATGAGAAATTGAATGTTCGTGAATTTGAAAAGCGGTGGGGAGAGTACGTGGTGAGAGTACGTTTCAGAAAGTAACCTAAGTGTGTATAACACACGCATTTTTTATGAGATTGGTAATATTATTTGTAAATCACTTGGTTAGCCATTTGTTTTAGTAAATCACTCGTTCAAATAGCAAGAGTGATTAATTATATAATATTATGTTAATAAAAATAACTAATTTTATATTTAATGGATAAATGCTTTTAAAAACAATTGAGGTGATTAAAGAGATATATAAAATGTTTTAAATTCTACATTTATTACGCAACAGAATGTATATGAATTAGCATGATTCATGAACAGCTTTGACATGAATACACGATGACTTGGTCAGACATGATATCTATTATTTTCCTTCTTTTTGGGCATTAATGTTGTATATTAATTAGACGAGTTATGTTAAGTATATACTTATAATACATACTAAAATTAAATTAAACTACATATGTATTTTATATTTCAATCTCTATTATACATGGTGATTGATTTTAATGGTTGATTTGAGTGTACAAATAAAATTATTCTAATTGAATAAACAAAATAATTTTTTAATTAAGCTTAATTTATTTATTTTTTCTTTATATGCATTTTCTTCTTATCTTCTTTTTTTCAACAAAAAATTTATGAGTAATTTTTATTAAATTTAAATTAATTTAATTGGACTTAATTGTAAAAAATATTTATAAACTTAGCAATATCGTACCATTTAATTTAGACAAGAATGGAGGTGTTACCTTGTTCCAAACGCAATTTGGAATCCAAAGTAGCCCTTTTTGGTGGATTTTTCATTTTATTAAAAAAGAAAATAGTACTAATAGTAGTATACATTATTAGAACTTTTTTTTATTTATTTGGGTGTACATACATTATTAGACTTTCAATAATGTCTTTGTATTTTGCAAAATACAAAAAATTCATAAGAATAGGATATACATTAAATACAAGGTTGATGAATTCATGATCCACCTCATGGCAAATTCAGATATGGAGGAAATCTTTGATGCCAACACTTTTGATTTTTATAGTTTCTCTTTCTTATTTGGCTCCATTTCCTTCACTTCTCTGTCATACATGGCATCAAACCAAGAATGCCAAAAAAGGCGGCACTTTAAGGGTTGCATGCCACTTGCATGGGTCACACTGCCCCCACCCATCAATTCCCACGGGCTAAATATATTTAAATATTAAAAAATCCATGTTTTCTTTTTATAGAAAAATTTAGTGCTTAATAAATAGCTAATAAAATCTAATTTTGAATCAACATTAAGTTGGTTAAATGTAAATAAGTCAAATTAATAAACACTCAGTCACCAAAATAATAAACATTTAAGTTGACATTTAAACCCTGTCAAAAAAAATTGACATTTAAAGAATTTCAAATTAACACTTTATTTTCTAATATTTTTTTATAGGTGATAGAATTTCTTTTAAATAAAAGCAATAAAAGAAATCAATATGTCTGATGAAAATTATTCTCAAAGTTTATTAATGAATAAGATTTTATTAAAAACCAAAGCCAAAATATCCTATTTAAAATTTTAGAATAACTCCAAGAATTAATTTATTATATCATTATATATATTCATACACATTGTTTAGCAATACAAAAAGATTTTTAGTTAATATTTAATTTTTATGTATCATTATATAAATTCATACACACTGTTATCAGTGTACACATCAATTTTAGAGTATTTCTTATTACAGTGTATCATGATATTATCATCGTAGATATTTATATATATCGTTTAGCAATGCAGAAAAATTTTTAATTAATATTTTTCTCACATCCATACACACCGATTATATTTACATGTTTCTAAATTATAAACCTTTAATCTTAAACTTTAAATTATAAATTTAAACTCTAAAATTGACTAATTTTAAAAAACTAGAAGTTAGTTATTTATAATTTTTAGCTGCACTAATAGCAATATAGCTGGTTGTGAACCAAAAACTAGAAGCAACATAGAATATGAGATTCTAATGCATCATGATAAATACATAAATAAGAAATAGAAAACCCCAAATCCCAAAATCCCCCAAAATAGTGAAAATACCACACCCTACACACTCTAATTGAGCATCCTTCACATGAATAACCATGAACCCAATCACCTACCGAATACTACCCTCATCAAAATCCTCAAAACCACATTCCCCCTCTTTACCCCCCTTAGTTTCTGCGCTTTGCACCACTTCTCTTTTTTCTAAGTGATCAAGACTTCATTCAACACTTACCCCCAAAAACAAAACTAAAAGGCATGTAAAGACAAATTGCACCGAAAACTAGTTTAATCCCCACTCCCCACCACACTAACTCATCCAATACTTTAAGTATCTCACATTTCTTCTATTACCCTCTGTTTTTTACTTCACACCACAAAACACAAAACACAAAACATCCTCTTTCCCCTTTCCCCTGATTCTCTTACCAAATCATGAAATGACTCTGTTCTCTTCATTACCCTTCTTCTCTTCCAATTCCAACCACCACTGCAATGCTTCTCTTCTAACCCTAAATTCACATACCTTTCTCTTCTGCAAACTTCACTTCCTTAATTACACCATACTTGATTTCGATTCTCTCTCACTCGAACAACACAAATGGCTGATGCGAATGCCGCCTTGTTCGCCGCCTTCCTCGAAGACTGGATGCTTCGCCAGAGAACCTACCTCCGAGAGCTTCGTTCTGCACAGCAACACCGTGAAGAACTTGGAGATTCCGATAACAGGGAACTCATAAACAGAGTACTCTGTCACTACGACCAATACTACCAAGAGAAATCAAGAATGGCGCAGCGCGATATCTTCTTAGTGTTCTCGCCGCCGTGGTTCAGTTCCTTGGAGAGGACGTTCCTATGGATCGCCGGATTCAAGCCGGCGAAGGCGTTTCACCTCGTGAACCAGGTGGTTCGCGACTTGAGCGAGGAACAACGCCACATGCTGAGCCAGCTCAGCATGGACACGAGGATGAAGGAGAAAGACCTCAACGACGAGCTCGCGAAGACTCACGAGAGCCTCGCGAACTCGCCGCTGATCGAGACGGCGAGAAGCCACGGCAGGGCGTGTCTGGACCGCACGAGACAGCGGTCCAGGCACACCCGGGAGATTGAAATTGAAAGAGAAGAAGAAGGTAGAGTAGCGAGGGAGCTGGAGGTGGCAATGGAGAGCATTGTGGCGAGTGCGGATGAATTGAGGACGAATACGGCATTGGGTGTACTGCAGATATTGAGGGCGGATCAGGCAGTTACTTTCTTGGCAGATGTTGCTGAGCTTCAGCTCAAGATCAGGTCTTGGGGTTTTCAGAAGGATGCACAAACTGCAGATGCTCCACATCATTGAAGCCATAATAAAATGTGTTCAAAGAAAAAAAAAAATAAATCATGGCAAAGATTTTTAGGTGAGGTGTTCTTCGCTGCCCAATTTAATCTTTAACAATTCTATATGATAAGCAGAATTTTTTTATTTTTGCCCATCAAATATCTTAATTAAAAACATAAAATTTGAATGGTTGGTTTGTATGTTGACTAAAATTAATTAAAATTACTGGCAAGTCAGCTTTTCTCTTTAATCTATTTACTGCCGGAATGTCACACCAAATCCAACGGTGGTTCTTATTTTTTACATAGTATTTTCTATTTTAATTATTCACAACATTTACTTTTCTTTCCCCTTATTTATATGAAGTTGTTGTTGTTTTTTTTTTAATCTTCGCGTCTTTCTTGTTTATTGAAGGATGATTTTGTTTTGTTTTAGATGTGGGATGAATAGGAGTAAGGAGTTGTTGGCAAATGATGAGGGCATGCATGTGCATGCTTTGGCTTCAAGCTAAGGGGTCCTTCCAAGTTCCAAGCAAACCAAGATCTCAATCAACTCAACCGGTTGCTGCACTGCACCCACTTTTCTATTTTAAGTTTTAACTTTTCTTTCTTTTCTTTTTTTTAATTATTGTTGAATTGTAAAAGGTAGATTAATTATGCCACACACGGGATAAAGTATTTTTTGTATATAAGAAGAGTTCTTTTTGTATATAAGAGTTGGGTGAACGAGTTGAATGTATTGAATGTGAAAATTTGGGTTTTAAATTAGCAGTTGAGGCATGTAATAAAATAAGATCGATGCTATTTGCATATCATGATTATTTCGTTTTTTTTTATTAATTGTAGAGTAATATTTATTATAATTTCAGCTAATATATTATTGACCTTTGATTTGTCAGTAAAAAATATTCATTACTCCTATATTGTCGTTAATACTAGTCAACATAGGCTTCTCCTTCCATGATTTTTTTCTTTTTTTGAACTCTTATTGGTATCATTAGTCACCTATTCATTGATTACGTAGCATTATTTAAAATAGTTATCTATAAAAAATTATTAATTTAATTTAATTTATTTTTTTAACTCTATTTAATTTGGATCAAACATAAAAATTTATATTAAAAAACTCTATTTTTATATATAATTATGATAGATTATAAAATTTTTTATTTTTTATTTTTAATGTTATATTTTAAGCTGATAATTATAAATAGCATTAGGTATAAGAATTATTCTTAGTTTAAATAATTGTTTTTAATGTAATTGCAATTATTTTTAATATACACGTTGAAAATAACTTTTATATAACTTAAATAATATACGAATATATAACTTAAATAATATATATATTTATATACTGAATTTTACTTACTTTATAAAGAGAAAGAACTAATTATTTAAAAATAATTTGCGTAATATGTAGAAAGAAAAATCAATTTTTTAAATAAATGAATTTATCTTTATATTTTTTTTTCATGTAAGCATGTGATTAGGAATTTAATTCACATCTCAAATAAAACATAATATAGGAATTTGATTCATGTCTCAAAATAAAATATTTCTTTTCTCTTTAGCCTCATTTGATTCCACAGCCAAATGAGATGGTTTTCGATTTTTGCATCTCCACAGCCACAATATATCATTTGATTCATTAATATTCCATGATTTAATAAGATGCATTATGGTTGAACGAAGCTTATCTATATTATTAATTACCAGAATTCATTTTGCATATATAAGCCATACAAGATGAACAACTCAAAGTTGTGTTTGCTATAGGCGATTTGGTATTTGACACGACAAAGGATTTGAAGTCACACGCTTAAACAAGCTTTGGTTGTTTACATTTTTTTTTCCCTCACGCCACACACTCATGCTTGAGATTGTCATAGTTATTGCGATACTTTTTTTTCTCCGATCATCTGTTTCCTCACCGGTTAACCCAAAATGGGGGCTGAGAGGTTTGAAAAAACCAACCTGTTCAGCAGTACAAGAGTACAAGAAAAGAAAAATACAATCCAAAAACTTCAATTACAATTAGCAAAACATATCATTCTGCTCATTTCGCCATTTAATCTTTTCTTCTATTGAGCTCTCTCTCCATTTGGTTATTCATCCAGTGGTTGTGGAAGACAATAGCTTTGTTGATGGCTTGATCAATTGTTGTGTTGCTTCCTTTGAATACTTTATCAATTCGAACATTCCAAATTGTCCACACCACTGCAAAGAAGCATGTTTCCCAACTCTTTGATTCTAGCTTCTTGTCCTTTTTAGACATCAAAACTTCAAAGCAATCCTTCGTATTACACGGCCAAACCCATTTAACACTCCACCACTCTAGAGCATGACACCAGATTCTCCAAGCGAAGTTACAATGAAAAAATAGGTGATTAACTGTTTCATCGCTTGAATCACATAATACGCACTTTGCCAAATGTCTCTCTATAATACCACATTTAGTCAACTTTTCCCTAGTATTCAACTTCTCAAGTATCACAAACCAAGTCAGCAATTCAACCTTACGTGGAACTAGACTCCTCCAAAGGGACTTTGTAAAACTATACATGTTTGTATCAACCCCTTGCTCTCTGTTTTTGTATACAACTTGCAAGAATGATTTAACCGAAAAGATGCCATCTGTATTGTGTTTCCAAACCAGACTATCCTCTTGCCCTCCATGTACACCCACTCTACATAGCACTAACATCAGTTCTTGTAGGCTCTCCTCCTCCCAGCCTCTTAGTGGTCTTCTCCAATTAAAAGTCCAAACCCAGCTTAAACCGTTCCATAGCCCACGGTCTTTGATAGTGCATTCTTTATCAACCGACAAACTAAATAACCGCTGGAACTTTTCTTTCAAGCATCCCTCCTTTGCCAAAATCTAATCCTACCACCATTTCCAACAACTAATTGAACCCCAGTTTGAAACAGTTCTAACAACTCAGCATTACTCCTACCAATTGACATGATGTTACCCCATATTACCCCACCCCCCTTAACTTCACTAACTCCCTCACTAATCAGACTTACACCATGCAAATTGTTACATGACTTCACAATCTTTTTTCACAAGAAACACTCCTCCTACTCATACCTCCACCACCATTTAAACAACAATGAAATATTTTTTAGTTCTAAATCACCTACACCTAACCCACCCCACTCTCTTGGTTTTTGAATAACCTCCCACTTCACACTTGGCAGACCTCTACTACTGTCCCCCTTACTCCAAAAGAATTGGATCTGTAATGATACAATCTTTTTTACAACTAACTTAGGCATTCTAAACAGGCTCATATAGTACATAGGCAGGCAATTTAGTACATATTTAATTAATACCAATTTTCCAGCCTTTGATAATAGCGTACCTTTCCAACCTTGTAGTCTATTCTCCACTTTTTGCAACACAGGCCTTCATGTCTCTATTCTTCTCGGATCAGCCTTAAGGGGAACACCAAGGTACTTCACAGGCAAAGAAACTTTCCGACACTTCAATTGATCACAAACTCTCAATGTTTCCTCTTCATCCCAGTTGAGACCAATAACTGCAGATTTGTTGAAGTTAATTTTTAGACCTGAAGCCATTTCGAACCCTTTTAACATTCTTTTATAGTTCTTGACAGTATCAAAGTCATCCGGGCAGAAGATAATGGTGTCATCGGCAAATTGAAAGTGTGTCAATTCCACCATATCTTTGCCTACCTTCAGGGGTTTGATGATCCCCACCTCCCTCAAGTTCTTCAGTAGTTTGTTTAAAACCTCCCCAACCAATACAAAAAGGAAAGGCGAGATAGGATCGCCTTGTCGAAGTCCTCTTTGCAATAGAAATGGCTTTGTTGGTATGCCATTAACCAGTATCGACATTGAGGCCTCAAGACATCTGCGTATCCAGCCTCTCCACCTAGCACCAAACCCCATCTTCTCAAGGACCGCATCAACAAATCGCCACCTGACTCTATCGTACACCTTTTGGAAATCTAACTTTACAAGCCATGCCGACCGTTTACTTCTTTTCAGCCAGTGGACCACCTCACAAGCTATCAGCGCCCCGTCATGTATTTTTCTGCCGCTCACAAAGGCAGTCTGCACCTCACCCACCAACCCAGGTAGAACACTCCTTAATCTTGCAGCTAAAATCTTGGCGATTACTTTGTATAAAAAACCAACCATACTAATAGGTCTGAAATTCCCCAAGTTCGTGGACCCATCCTCTTTTAATGCCAGTGCCACCCAAGTTAGATTGCTGCCAGGGGGAGAATTGCAGTTTCAAAGAATTCAAGTATCTCACCGCTGAAGTTGTCGCCAATTATTTCCCACATTCTTCTTATGAACTTAAAAATGTAAACATCCGGACCCGGCGCCTTGGACGGTTCGCAGTCTCAAACAGCATTCTTAACTTCTTCCTTAGTTGGCATTCTCTCAAGGCTCACCAATGCATCCTCACTAATTTTATACATGAATTTACCAATTAAGTATTATATATCATATCAATTTGTGCGGATTAATTCACAATTTATTTGTGCACCGAAATATTATTTGTATATTTTTCACATAAAATTTTTATTTCTAATTCATCTTCTTAAATATGATGTAAATTAATTATTCTTGATAATTTTGGTAAAAAAAAGTTCATCTCGTGAGTAATTAATTTTTTTGCTAATGGCCTTTTAGAGAAAATTCCCCTAAAAAAATATAAAATTAAATTTTAAGATAAACTAGTTTATATTTATTTTTAAATTTAAATACATTTCTATTTCTCTGTCATATCTTAGAAATCATCACCACTAATTTGGCATTGCATTTGCATGTTTTTCCCTAATGGTTATTTTGGGTCGTTTTCTCAAAACACAAATGGTTCATGGAGATTGCAAGAGCAGGTGAATACCAAATGACAGAGCTGCTGCTGTTTTCATTTCAAGCATTCAAAAATAAGAATCTAGCAGTTGTGATTGTCTTGTCTCCAATCAGACAATGGAGAAAAGGCATACCCTATTATTCTCCACAGTCCACAGCAATCCACCCAAATGAAGATCTTTCATTGTAGAGTCGTTCATTCTTATTTCATTGTATTCTCATCAACATGTAGTTAGCATGTTGCATTTGTATAATAATTGAATAAAAAATAGAAATTTCGGTAATGTTGAAAGTTGAAACATATATATAAAAAAAATAAGACAAAATTCCGTAGATACTAATTAAAAACTAGCTACTCTAATATGACAAAGGATGTGATGAGCTTTCAAATTAGTTAAAAGGATAGTAGATATAATTCATGACTAATAAGTGATAACTAGAACACCTTTTTAATATTACAATTCCAAATACGTGACACTAAAGTATAAAGCAATGCATAATCCCCCATGGTAGTCCAATCCCTCTATATGGCTACTGCACCCATTTGCTCAACATGCTAACCGCCTATGTTGCTTTTGCGTTCTTAAAATAAACTCCTTTCCAGCACTATATTCTACACATAGATCTTAAGAAAAATTCTTTATAACCATAGTTTTATTGTTCAAAAAGTGGTCACCTCCTTTCTTTTAAATCACCCCACCATGTTTTTATTATTTATATATTCTTCATGTATTTATATAAAAGTAATACCAATGTTCAAAAAGAGCACCTAATAAAAAATAAAGATCTTGCTCGATATTTTAAACTTGATTGCACCTTATGACATCTTTTTTTTTTTAAACGGTGATAAGACATCAAGATCATAGGAGAAGTGATCTTTTTGGATCAAAAAGTTTTCACCTACTTAAATAATAATTTTTTGGTGTTTGCTACGATACGCTTACTAAATAACACGTATGATACAATAAATTAAATAAATCAATCATGAATTGACATGTAAAATGTATATATACACGTAAGCATATTCATTTTTATTTAATTTTTAAAAATAATTATATCAACAATTATACTAAAACATCCTTATAAAATGTTATTAAAAGACATATTCATCCTCCAATTATTCCTATCAAAAGATCAAATAATTACTTTTCTTAATTTTTTACAAAAGTATTCTTTGAAGAGCAAAACAATTAAATCCAATTATATTAATTAATCTTGGTGTACAATTTTTTTTGGTGTACACCTCCAACCAAGTCTTAAACGAATAAATTTTTACTACTAAAACGAACAGATTTTTTAAAGCAAACGAACAGATTTTTAACATGTTCGTGTCAACTATAAAATATGTTCGTTATATATATAGATTTCTGTTCGTGCACGAACAGAATTTTACTACTAGAACAAACAGATTTTTAAAAGCAAACGAACAAGTTTTAAAATCTGTTCGTGTCAACTATGAAAACATGTTCGTTGTATATATAAAAATCTATTCGTTTGGGACTTGGTTGGAGGTGTACACCAAAAAGAGGTGTACATGTAGCATTACCGTAATTGAATAATTATACAAATAATAAAAACAAACAAAAATCAAAGCAAAAACAATATTCTCTTCGTAAAACCCAAAAAAGCAGAGAAAATCAAATTTGTTCATCTTCCCTGCTATTCGTATGCGCCTCGCTTATTAGTCATGCGCTGATGCACTTCTTCTTCTTCTCTCCGCAGAGATGCCACTTTCCAAGGAAGCCGCAATCCGCACTCTTTGAACCCCTGCACAGACGCAATTTTGCCATCTTTCACGACCTCATACAGCGGAAGAAGTGAATAGTGATGCAAAAGTTCGGTGGATCATCCGGAGCGGTTCGACGCCGCCAGCTAAGAGGGACCGCCCATTTAGAGTTGTGCTGAGTACCGTAATTTGTTTTTTTTTTCAGTCGATACAGTTATTTGTTTTCAGTTGAATAGGTTAACAGATTATGCGTTTACTGTTGAACATGTTGTGTGTTTTCTGTTAAACACATTAGTTTATTTTCGGGATATATTAAATTGTTAATCAGGTACATTAATGCATATCAAATACACACTTTCAAAAAATTGGTGTGTGCCACGTATCAGAGGCCCCTACGTGGCCAGGGCCTGCCATGTAGGAGGCGTCTTCTGCACTTGCGCCTCCACGTTGGAAGCGCCAACGCCATCCACGCCCGCCACGTTGGAGGCGCCTACCGTGTTGCCGCCTCCACGTTGGATGCGCCTTCCCCATCCGCGCCTCCTAGTCAACACCTGAAAAAAAGAGAAGCTGCCACCGTGTCGTCATGTAAGCAAAACGAGGGCAGTTCCGTAAATAGTTTCAAAACAAGGGCATTCTCGTAATAAGTTTTGAAAACAAGAGTATTCTAATAAAAAAGCCAAACAGGTACCATTATTAAATGAAAGTTTGGCATGCTACGTTGGATGGGGCGCCTTTGCGTCTGGCGTAATTTACATGAGAGGCCCCTTTTGCAAAATGGTTTTCTCCATGATTGCGCTTTTGGTGTTGGCGCCTTTTGCATTGAAGGCGCTACCCGCTTCCACGCCTCCACGTGGATGGCGCCAACGCTTTAGCGCCTCCCAGTCAGCATCAACAAAAATAAACCAACTGCCACCTTGGCAAAATAGGACAACTGCGTAAATAGTTTTAAAACAAGAGCATTCTAGAAATTAGTTTTAGAAATAAGCGCAGTTGAATAAATAAGCGAAGGAAAGAGTGTTATTTTGTTTTTGTATTCAATATAATTTGTAAAGCAACTCAATTCTACGATCTCTTTCAGTAATTCATTATGATGAATGCTAAATTTTTGCTTCTTTCAAAATCAACTTTTGAGACAAATTGACTTATTTTATCCGCTACTACAGAAGCCAAGTCATATATAAATATGTGATTCATAAAATGTTCCGCTAACCTACTCATCATCTTGAATAGAAGAAATGTACAATATTATGTAATTCATACAACTTCTCTGTACACTCAAGGTATTGTACAATACTATAAAAGAAGATATGTATATTTTCAAACTTCAATCGAGTTGGTCACCCATGAGTTACCCAAGTTGCAGAAGCCAAGATGATGTCACTGATCAACAATCTAGTTACATGCCCCAGATGCCCTGAGCCAAAACAATTCTTTATTTTGGTCTTTATGACTATCATCCTTCTCTTTAAAGGAGAGCAATGTAAGAGTATTTAGTGCCAAGATCAGCTCGTTCTTGAGACCACTTTGTAGAGCCAAAACAATTCTTTTTATTATTTTGATCTGTAAAAAAATATAAATGTCAATAAATTTATCAAAACTGTTCCCCTTAATTAATCCCTCACAACATAACTTCCTGTGTACATGTTTGAATTATAGCTTTCCCCACTTTTCAAAAGCAGCAATCTCAGATAAGAAACATCTTAATTATAGGATATTTTGAACTCAATAACTTGACCTAAGCACATCTCAAACCTGAAAGAAACCAGAATTTGTTCTATTATAAGAAATCATTAACAGTAACGCTTAATCTTCCTCTAAAATCAAACTACTAGGGTAAAATATAAGAAATTTTAATTGAAAATTCAAAGAATGACAGACATACAATTTGAAAATAGAAGAAGCTACAACGGAGCCTGCAAAGGAGCTACGACGGAGACGCCGAATCAGCGGATGCAGATCTCTTTGTTGCTGCTACCGATAGCTAGCGGCATCGAACCGCTACTGGATGATCCACCGGACTTTTACAGCACTATTCACTTCTTCCGTCGTACGAGAACGTGAAAGATGGCAAAATTGCGTCTGTGCAGAATATAGGGGTCGAAGAGTGGATTGCGGCTTACTTGGACTAAAGCACCTCGGCGGAGAGAAGAAGTGCATCAGTGCATGACTACGCGGAGGTGCACACCAATAGCAGGAAAGATGAATAAATTTGATTTTCTCTGCTTTTCTGGGTTTTACGAAGAGAATATTGTTCTTGCTTTGATTTTTGTTTGTTTTTATTATTTGTATAATTATTCAATTAATATAATTGGATTTTAATTGTTTTGCGTTCAAAGAATACTTTTGTAAAAAATTAAGAAGAATAATTATTTGATTTTTTAATAGAAATAATTGGACGATAAATATGTCTTTTAATAATATTTTATAAAGGTGTTTTAGTATAGCTATTGATATAATTATTTTTAAAAATAAATAAAAATGAATTCGCTGATGTGTATATATGTTTTGAGCATATTCGAAATATCGGTGTTTTTGTACTTTTAGTCGTTGATCTTAATTGATTTTAATTATAAAATATATATATGATTAAGATCAATGGCTAAAAGCACAATAACACCGATGTTCCGGACATATTGAAAACATTTCTTATATGTTTTACATATCAATTCATAATTAATTTATTGTATCGATACATATTATTTAATAAAAATATCGTAGGAAGCTCCTAATTTTTTTTATTGAAACATTTTTTCCGTTTATTCTTATAACTATAACTATAATAATTATATGTTAAAAAATAATAATTTTATTTATTTTTTAAAGAAAAAGATTAGAAATGTAACATATTATGATTAATAAGAAGTCAATATGAATTATTAATAATAACTTATATAAATTTTAAATGATAATTTAATTATTATTTTCTAGTAAGCTCCTTAACATTAATTACGTAGCGTTGTTCTTTTTTTACCTTACATTATTTCCAATCTTCCACTTCCTTTGGTTGTTCCGGGTGAATGCTAGCCTGTGAGGTTTTCCATTAGCCATGTACTTTCCGACACAAGTTCATGATGTGCTGTCGGTTAGCTTGAAGGAGGAAAGCATTATTACACATGCACCCATAAATCTATGGGATATTAATAAAAAAGGTCTTGGGAGCCACCAATATTAAAAAGATAATAAGAAGTTAATATTATTTTTTTTTTCTCTCTTTTTTTTAGCACTCATTATTTTTGTAATTACACTTATTAACTTCCTATTAATCCCTAACATTGGCTCCTTAACATTACTCATATTTATAAATGGTGTGACATAAAATATTATTAACACCTTGGTCTCGTTTCGGTGAAATGGCCCTGGAGGAGGGGTGAATTTGGCCTTGAGCATTGATTGAATCTTCTGTCTTGGGCAAACAATATAAAGCCCCATGAAAACCCATGTTAAATTATAATAAAATGAATACCAAAAAAAAATTATAATAAAATATCAAGTTGGCATTTCATATGATTTAGGGAAAAATTAAGTGGCCCTCTTAATATTAAAATAGAACTCTAAAATAATTTATTTTATTAACATAAAATTACTAAATTATGATTTTCATTAAATGCATTCAAAATAACCTTTTAAATTAAAATTTGAAATTATTTAAAATAAATATCTCTGTATTAATAATATTAAAGTAATAAATGCTTTTAATTTAATTATTCAAATTAAATCATATAAATTTGTTATTTATTTTTAATTACCAAAACTATTTATTTTAATTAAGAAAATATATAATAATTATATTTATATACATTTACCATAAATTTTATTTAAACTATAATACTTAAATATAAAAATAATACTAAAAAATGTATTAATTTAGAAATAATTTCTTATTTAATTAAATTGAAATTTACTGAAATATTTAAATATAAGTAAAATAATATTATTTAAATTAAATTAATATTTAATTCAAATTAATTTTTATCAAAACTTATGATAATTTTCTTCGATGTCATGCTTTGCTTTAAACTTGAGTTTCTGCTTGTGTTGCATTCATAGAATTGGCTTCTGTTAATCTGTTAATCTGTTTCCCTTTTTTTTTTTTTGGTTTCAACTAATTGTTGTTTAAGCTACAACTATGCATGGAGTTTTTTTATTTTTTTCATTTCCTCCCATTTGTGTTTTTTCGTTATTTATGTTTTTTTAAGGCCAATCACAATTTCTTATTTCTTTTTTCTGGTTTCCAAGGAGACATAGTGCTTATAAACCAATTCACTAAAGAGGCCCCATTTGTCTAGCCCAACACATTTTGTTACAATTTACACAAACCGCCCAGGAAAATTAATAAATTTCTTTTGTTCCCAAATGTGGCTGATTATGCAAAAATGATGAAAACACCGGCTCCCGACGCTTTTGGTCAAAAGATTAATACTGCAGCGCCAGCTCATGTCCTCTAGCCACACGCGTCCTCTCTTACAAGTGTCCACCTCTCTAAAAAGTACATGGTTAATGAAAAACCTCATTTTAGCAGGTTCATGCTAGCATTCACCCACTTCGCTAGAGAATCGGTGACCGCAGAAAAAAGCACCGTCGTCTACGCGACTACCCCACCTCTTCCGCCACTTCATCCCAATCTGAAACCGACGCTGAATCCGAGTCCGACTCTGACCGCTCTTCTAGGCGCCGCGATCGCCGCCGCCGCCGCAGGCGGAAGGAGAAAGAGGATGAGGAGCGCAGGCGGAGGAGGAAGAGGAAGGAGAAGAAGAAGAGGGATAAAGACATGACATCCAGGAAAAGCAACAAGAGGGTTCGTGATTCTGATGCTTCTGAATCTTCGGATGAGGATGAAGAGAGGTCACCTAGGGTTGAGCCTGATGCTGTGGTCCGTGAAATGATGATCAAGTTTCCCAATGTTGGCACCGATTTGAAGCAGGTATTCATCGAATATTGAAATTGCCATCACTGTGGAGCGGTGATACTGCTTAAATTGTTCAGTTGGTCTTTACAGCAATGTATGTTGTTCCTGAGTTTCAAATTCTTAGGGTTTGCATTGAAAGGTAAAAGGTTTAGCATTTTCTAGAAATTGTCTCTGTATGAAGCATGCAGTATGGTTATTAACTGATGCTGGAAAGAATACGTGTATGTAGAAGGTTGATCGGTGCTTTGAGCCTGTGTGCTGGAAATTTATGTTATGAACGATTATTAACTATTGACGAAAATGATGTGTAGCGAAGGCCTTAGCAAATTATAGCTTTCTTCTTCCACTTCTGTATCTGCAGATTCTGCTCAATGCATATATATATATATATATATATATATATATATATATATATGTTTGATTGTTAATTAGGCTCGTTGCTGTTG
>JASCZI010060426.1:44784-68501 GCA_036250425.1 Stylosanthes scabra
GAAACATTTTTCCTCTTCTATTTATTTAAACATATTTTGTGGTTGGGGGTGGAAAGAATAGGCTAGAGCGGATGAGTGCTAAAGATGAGAACTTTTCTACATAAAGAATCAGGTGGCCCTAATTGAATGTTGTATGGCCTTGGAAAACTGGTTTGCCATTTTTCCTTGTTTTCAATTTAGCAATTAGTAAAAACCCTTTCCTTCTATAAATTTCAGTTCGGCTTATCTTCCTAAAGGGAAAGAGGCATGGGATAGGGTGCTAGTACTTGAGAACTTTTTATCTTATTGCTAGGAAATATGTGGCAGGTATATCAATGGAGGGTGATGATGTGCTTCTGGCACAGACAGAGGTAAAAGTGGAGCCAAAAAGAGATGAATGGATGACAACATTGCCTCCAGAGAGGAAAGTAAGTGTAGTGAATTATTTGATAAAATGTATGGTTAAATATTGCAATATAGTTATGGCATAATGTAAATCAATATGAACCTTTTATATGATATATTTTTGTTATTAGGATTGAGACTAGGCAATCTTTAATGCACATGGTTTCTAGCAATTGAGTCTAATCTGCCCTCTATCGTATTGCCTAAAGTGTGAAAACATTGGCTGTGGAGCAGAGTAGCTGATTTTTCAAAATAAGACTGGCGTTTTGTTCTCTTATGTTGGACACTTATTTCAAGCTTTTTCTGTGTTTTAGCCTGGTGGTGTGACTATGCAATCAACCAAATTTAGTCGGGGCACAAAGGAAGGTCGAGGAGATACTAGTGTTTGGACCGACACCCCTTCTGACAGAGCCCAAAAGGCGAAGATGAAGTATTTATCCTCAATTCCTCTTTCATTATTGAATGCTTTGGGTTATCAATTTCATTTTGCTTAAATCTTGTCAACCGCTGACCATATTGAAGAGGCCTGTAACAATGCTCTGTGTACATGGCAGTTATTTGGAAGCATACAATGAAGCTACTGCACTTGCCTCGAATGAAGAGGAAAAGAAAAAGGCTAGTGCGGATGCAGAGTTGGTGGACAAATACAACAAGGCAAAACGATCAAAAACGTTGATGCAGAAGCATCAAGAAGAGGTTTCTAACAAGTCCAAGAAAAAGTCCAAGCAGCAGAAGGCAGAGAAGGAAGACTGGGTGGGTCAACATCCATGGAAGCCGTGGGACCGTGAAAAGGATCTGACAGCTGGAAGGAAAAGTGTAAAACTTGATGCAGAAGGCATGTCGCACGGCTTATCATCAAGGTTTTCTTCCGGAAACTTCCAGAGGAACTTCCTATGAATGATTGGATTAAAAGTTAAGATGTCATCTTTGAAGCCCTTTTGGCCGAACAAGATTTGTTCAATGAACTTAGAAGGTTGATTTGTCTTCTAATGGTTGGTTTCTGGCACTTCTCGAACATCTTTGATCATTTTTTTGATGAACTTTTCATAGAGTAACTGATCCCCTGTAGCTGAATGCATACGCCTGCCTTCTTGCAGGTGCTGCTGAGTACAGAGTACAGTCATGTGCTTCCTGCTACCAAGAATTCTAATCATACAATCGCACTCGGAAGTTCATCGAACACATGGCTTGGTTCTAGCTATCATACAGATTGTGCATTTATCAAGCATGTTAATCTAGAGTATGCACACTGCTTGTGCACTTGTGTTCATAATAGCCAGAAACATAATGCAGATAGTCGCTAGGATTTGACCTCTAGTAAGGTTATATTTATCACTAATTATTATAGGAAATGTAACATTAAATCTTGCGCTATACGAATAATTTCCATGTTAATAGTTGGCTATGTGGTTTGGGAACATTATGGCATGTAGATGTTTCAATACTTTTACCATTGAAATTTGGAAATTTATAAGGATAAATTACTATTTCTAACTACAAATATTCAAACGTGTTGAGTAATAAATATTATTATCTCAAAGAAGCAAAGTGAATAAATAGTTATTTATGAAATAATTTTATATTAATATTATTAGTAATGTTACATTGTACACCTATTTTATACAATCAAAATCCATCCTTGACCCAAAGAAAGCGTTGGTGGACTTGGAGACAAACGGATAAACGGTTGATCCAACGGATTTGACTCATTTTGACGTCGCTATATGGGGGTTGTTTCTTCTTTCTTCGCTACATCCTCACCTCCATCATCGTCTTCTTTCAAATGAATATAACTCTCGTTGCATTTGCTTTGATTCTCCTTTAAAATCCGATTTGTTTTTGCCTAGAACTTATGTTCTTAGATTTGGTTTGCTAATTCATGAACTTATGAGAAATGAATATGGTTTTGGTTGTATTTATTATGATTTTCCTTCAAAATTCGATTTATTTTGCCTAGAACTTAGGTTTATTAATTAATAAACTTAATTACAAATAAATATAACCTTGGTTGCATGTGGTTTAGTTCTCCTTAGTAATTCGGTTCGTTTTCCCCTATAGCATAGGTTCTTTGATTTGGTTTCTTGATTCATGAACTTATAACAAATAATTACCAGAATTCCTTTTGCATATATAAGCCATACAAGATGAACAACTCAAAGTTGTGTTTGCTATAGGCAATTTGGTATTTGACACCACAAAGGATTTGAAGTCACACGCTTAAACAAGCTTTGTTTGTTTACATTTTTTTTTGTCTCACGCCACACTCATGCTTGAGATTGTCATAGTTATTGGGATACTTGCATTGTTTTATACATGAATTTACCAATTATGTATTATATATCATTATCAATTTGTGCGGATTAATTCACAATTTATTTGTGCACCAAAATATTATTTTTATATTTTTCACATAAAATTTTCATTTCTAATTCATCTCCTTGAATATTATATAAATTAATTATTCTTAATCATTTTGGTAAAAAAAAGTTTATCCTGAGTAATTAATTTTTTTTGCTAATGGCCTTTTAGAGAAAATTTTCCTTGAAAAATATAAATTTTAATTTTAAGATAAACTGGTTTATATTTATTTTTAAGTTTAAATACATTTCTATTTCTCTATCATATCTTAGAAATCATCACCACTAATTTGGCATTGCATTTGCATGTTTTTCCCTAATGGTTATTTTGGGTCGTTTTCTCAAAACACAAATGGTTCATGGAGATTGCAAGAGCAGGTGAATACCAAATGACAGAGCAGCTGCTGTTTTCATTTCAAGCATTCAAAAATAAGAATCTAGCAGTTGTGATTGTCTTGTCTCCAATCAGACAATGGAGAACAGACATACTCTCCTATTATTCTCCACAGTCCACAGCAATCCACCCAAATTGAAGATCTTTCATTGTAGAGTCGTTCATTCTTATTTCATTGTATTCTCATCAACATGTAATTAGCATGTTGCACTTGTATAATAATTGAATAAAAAATAGAAATTTTGGTAATGTTGAAAGCTGAAACATATATAAAAAATATGACAAAATTCCGTAAATGCTAATTAAAAAGTAGCTACTCTAATATGACAAAGGATGGATGAGCTTTCAAATTAGTTAAAGGGATAGTAGATATAACTCATGACTAATAAGTGATAACTAGAAGTCTAGAACACCTTTTTTATGTTACAATTCCAAATACGTGACACTAAAGTATAAAGCATTGCATAATCCCTCATGGTAGTCCAATCCCTCTATATGGCCACTGCACCCATTTGCTCAACATACTAACCGCCTCTTGTTCCTTTTGCGTTCTTGAAGTAAACTCCTTTCCAGCACTATATTCTACACCTAGATCTTAAAATAAATTCTTTGTAACCATAGTTTTATTTTTCAAAAAGTAGTCTCCTCCTTTCTTTTAAACAACCCCACCATGCTTTTATTATTTATCTTTTATTTACATATTTATATAAAAACTAATACCAATGTATTTTCATATTTTACAATTTAATAATTTTATCAGATCAATATTATTATTATGTAAGTGTTTTTTTTTTTCATTACCATTTTAAATTTAATTATACAATATATTTTCTTTAATTTCATTTATTTAGTCAGTCACTTTCACTTATGAGCACTCACGTTCATACCCACACAGATTCTAAGAAATTTCAAATTATTATCTTAATATTTTCACATTACACTTTCATAACTTACTAGTTACTACAAAAATAGTTATTATATAGTAGAAGTATATTGAAAATTTAAGTAAATTTCAATTTATTGTTATTGGGTTTTGCATCACATAAATTATAAATATGCGTAAATAATGACTCAAATTTACACCTTATTAGCACCTATTTAATAGATAAACAACATATTGATTAAATTTGTTAAGGACTCTTATTTTTCTATATAATAATAATAATAAGCTGCGCTCCGAAAATTTAAACAGCTGAAAAAGAGGTCTCAAAAGAGTAAGAAAACAAGAGAATGGGAAATTAAAAAGTGTTTCAATTGAGGTAGGCCAGAAAAGAACAAGAAAGACTTAGAGGGTATACTTGTCTAAGGAAAAAGAACATAAATGTGGTGTATAAACGAGAGCTGGTAGATGCTGACCAAGTTTCCATAGGGCAGTCTGTGACCACAACTCTGCAAAATAAACAATTTAATAGTTTTAATATTGTTTTTCGAATACTGCTAGGATTTGTTATATGTTTGAAAATTTTGGTTTATATTTTGAATTTCTGTTAGACTTGGCTTTGTGTTTGAAGTTTATTAATGTGCACTTTGCAATTTGGTTTATTACTTTTAATGATTTGATAACTATTGTAGTAGGTTAGTTGTTGAAAAGAGTTTGGAAAATTCTATATAGTGTGAAAGTTGTAGTTGATCTTGAAATTAGCAAATTGGTAGGTTGATAGTTTGCCAAGTATGAACTTGGTTTAAGATTGCATGTGTCGTAAGCAACTTTAGGGGGTTTGATGATTAGTTTATGAATATCCAAGGTTGAACTTGGTTTCGGGGGTTTGATGATTAGTTTATGAATACCCAAGATTGAACTTGGTTTCGAATAAACGGATTGAACAATTGCAAATTAATCATGTAAAAAGAATAAAGAAGTACACAAAGAGTTTTAAGAGGATGGGGTGCTCATTAAAATCTCTCCGAATAAAACTCTTGGTAGGAAAAAACTCGTGAGTAGAAAAAAGAGCGTATCCCCTTATCCTGTCCAACTAAATAAAATACAACTTTAAAAAAGAAATATTCCAAGTACTAGGTATAAGTGTACCATCTAATGTTTTCAATTTGTATGCTCCTTTGTCGAGCACTTCATGAGCTCGGAATGAACCTTCGCAGGTTGCTGGTGCAAGCTTGCCTTGGCCTGGTGGTTTGCGGACTTCTTCTATTTTGGGTAGGACGAGGTCATCTTTGTTGAATGACCTCGGCCGTACACTTTTGTTGTACTGCCAAGCTGAAAGCTTCTTGATTGCAAGTTGTTGGATGGTTGCTAGGTGCTGATCTTCGTCTATGGTGTTGAACTCAGTTCTTTGATTTTATGAGTTGGTGTCTTCATTGTAATTTGTTATTCTGAAAGATCCTTGTGAGACCTCGATTGGGAGCATGGCGTCTCGGCCATATGTTAGCTTAAAGGGTGTCTCTTTGGTTGAGTTGTGGGGAGTTGTGTTGTAATCCCACAGTGTTTTTGGAATGAGTTCAGCCCAACGCCCTTTGGCATTATCGAGCTTCTTTTTGAGAGTTTGGAGAATGAATTTGTTTGCAGCTTCTGTGAGTCCATTGGTTTGGGGGTGCTCTAAAGAAGAGAGATGATGTTTAATCCTAAAATTACTCAGCAATTGAGTGAAGTTAGAATCAATAAATTGTCTTTCATTGTCGGTGACAATTTCAAAAAGAATACCAAATCTGCATATAATGAACTTCCAAACAAAAGATGTTGTCTTCTCAGCAGCTATACGAGGTAGAAATTTAACTTGGTCAGGGGCCAAGGGAAAAGGTCCGAGAATGTCTAGCCCCCATTTACTAAAGGGCCAGCTTACCTCCGAGCTATCTTATAGCTCGGCTGGGCTGTGAATAATTGGGCTACGATGTTGGCACTTACCAAAATGTTTGATCTTCATGATGCAATCAAGTTCATAGTTGGCTAGTAGTATTCGGCTCTAAGTAGTTTGGAGACAAGACTGCGTCCTCTAATGTGGGTACCACAGACCCCTTCGTACACTTCTCCCATGGCTAGGTCGGCCTCTTTTGTGAAAAGGCATTTAAGCAGAGGTCTTGAGAATCCTCTTTTGTAGAGGTCGTAGCCGATTAGTGTGAACATGCTAGCTTTTTTCTTAAAGAGCTTGGCATCGCTGTCCTCCGTTGGTAAGGTGCTGTCTTAGAGGTATCTGATGTAATCTGTTCTCCAATCTGCATCATGTTTCTCAATGTTCAAAACAGAGGTTAGCTCTACACTATGGTTCTCTAGTGTAAGTTGTGATAAGTTTGGGACATTGTCTTTGTCCCTAGTAGTTGTTAACTTTGATAAAATATCAGCTCAAGAGTTTTCCTTTCTCGGGATGTGTTGAATTTCAAAGTATTTGAATTTTGAAATCAATTTTCGAGTTATTTGTAAATATTTATCCAACAACATGTCTCTGTTTTGGAAGTTTTCATTTACTTGTTGGACTATCAAGAGAGAATCACAATGTACTACGATGTGTTTAATTGATAAATCTGTTGCTAATTTAAGTCCTGCTATGAGGGCCTCATATTTAGCTTGGTTATTGCTTGCAAAGAATGAAAATCTTATAGATTGTTCAAATACATTTAGGTTACTGCCATTGAGAATTATACATGCCCCCAAACCTTGGGGGTTTGAGGCTCTATCTACATGAAGAGTCCAGGAGAGCTCGATCGTTGTGTTGCTAGGTTGGAGAGCTCGCCTACGAAGTCCGCTAATGCTTGAGATTTGATTGAGTTCCTTGCTTGATATTGGACATCAAATTCAGAGAGGTCGATGGACCACTTAATCAATCTGCCAGCTAGGTCTGGTTTTGTCAACACTTGTCTTGCTTAGCGGTTGGTCTGTAGGGACTATGATGGTATAACTTCGAAAATAATGTCGTAGGCATCTTGCTGTGATTCTGAGTTCTAGTGCCATCTTCTCCATTGTGAAATATCGGATTTCAGCTCCTTGTAAGAGTTTGCTCACAAAGTATATGGGATGTTGTTCTTTTCCTGTTTTCAAAACAATTACAGAGAAAACAACATGATTTGTAACATACAGATATAAAAACAAAGGTTTACCGAGCTCTAGCTTATGGTGGGGAAGAAAGTATCCTCTTTAGTTCTTGGGATTCGGTTTTGCAGTGTTCGGTCCAATTGAAGTTCGGCTCCTGTCGAAGTACTCGGAAGAAGTGATAAGATCGATGGGCAACTCAAGGGAGGAATCGAGAGACAGCAATCCTTCCTGTGAGTTGTTGGACTTCTTTAATATTCTGAGGACTTCTCATGTCTATGATTGCTTTGCACTTTTCTGGGTTTGCTTCAATTCCTCCGAATGCACATTTTTCCGGATTGAGTTTCATGTTGTATTTTCTTAATTAATCAAAGATTTTTTGGAGGTCCTCTTTATGAACTCGGCCGTGTGGTGTCTTTGCCACCATGTCGTCGACATAGATTTCCATGTTGCGGCCGATTTGTTGGGCAAAGAACTTGTCCATTAGTCTTTGATATGTGGCACCTGCATTTTTGAGTCCAAATGGCATAATCTTATATCAAAATTTCTCATTGTTAATAATAAAAACAGTCTTATTCTGGTAAGAACGTAGCATCATGATTTGATTATAACCAGAATAAGCATCCATAAAAGAAAGAGTATTGAAACCAGAAGCGTTATCTACCAATTTATTTATGCAAGGGAGAAGATATGCATCTTTTGGGCAGGCTCAGTTTAGGTCAGTAAAGTCGATGCACGTCCTCCACTTACCATTATGCTTTTTTTACCATAACCACATTTGGTAACCAGGTACTCAATCTAACTTCTTTGATGAAGCCTGCTCGGAGTAGTTTTTCAATCTCCTCCTGTGAGGCTTTCTGTTTATCATGTCCGATATGTCTCTTTTTCTAGGCAACAAGTCGGACTGTTGGGTTGATGGCTAGTTTGTGACATATAACCTCGGAGTCAATGCTTGGCATGTTTGCTGGACTCCATGAGAAGAGGTCGGTATTTTTCTGTAGCAATTGTATGAGATCGACTTTGTCTTTTGCTTATAGACTTGTTCCAACCAATGTGAACTTTTGTGGGTTTGAGGTAAAAGATATCTTCTCTAACTGCTCACTTGGTATAGGTCTGTCATCGGTATTTGTCCTTGGGTCAGGCTCGGCCATGAGTGATAAGCATTCAACATTGTAAGCAGCATTGACTCTGCATTCTTTGGGATCTGCTTCTGGTAGTTTCAGATTAGCATTGCAGCAATGCCGTGCTTCTTTATGATCAACATAGACCGTTTCAATCGTTCCATCCTGCGTGCAAAACTTAAGACAGAGGTGGAGAGTGGAAACTATAGCTTGAAAAACATTTAGGCTGCGTTTGGTTTCTGAGACTGGGAGACTGAGACTATGTATTGTGTTTGTTGGACATGGACTGGAACTAAAATTTCAGTCTCAGTCTCCAAAATTCCAGTATTTTCAGTACCTCCAATTAGGAGGGACTGGGAGACTAGGGATTGAGACTGAAATTTTAATAACTTTTTTTTACTCAACTACCCTCACATAACATTAAAGTTTCCAATATTAATCTTTGTTCTTCTTCTATTGACTTAATTCAATCTCTACCTTCAAGTATCTATCTTTTCACAAATTTAAACCAAACACAATAAAAAACTTAATTCAGTCTCAGTCTCCCAATATCAGTCTCTCAGTCTCAGTCTCCCAGTCTCAGTCTCTCTTCCAAACGCAGCCTTAAAAAGGGTCTGCCAAGTATCATGTTATAAGGACTAAAGCAATCAACTACTAAGTATTGAATATCTAAAGTTTGAGAGTCAAGAAAGTCACTGAGTGTGGTTTGTAACCACACATAACCGAGTATGGGTACTCGTTCCCCGGAGAAGCCAACAAGTTCACCGTTGGAAGGTTGGAGGGATTTCTCGCTCAGCTTCATCTTCTGGAAGGTGGAATAAAAGAGTACGTATGCATTGCTTCCTGGGTTGAGGAGTACTTTTTTGACCAATGGTTCACCAACCTGCACAGAAATGATCACATGGTCGTCGAGGTGTAATGGCGGCCCCCGAGACCGGTTTAGAATTCCTTAAGAATTCAAAACAGTAGTTCGTTGCAGATAGCTCCGAACCAGCTTATGGGAACCTCGATCATATTTAGTTAAAGTGTCACAAGATGCAACCAATTAAAAATACCGAGTATTGGACTCGGGTCGTTCTCCCTAGGAATTGAAAACATTGGTTTTGCTTTTGGTTGAGAAAAGAGTTTGGGGTTGTAATTGTTGTTTGAGGACAGAGAGCAGATAGACAAAATAAGATTGGAATATAATAAAAAGTGCTCGTCTGTGGATTGAAATACTGTGCGTTCCTATGATCATCACCGATCACAGTTTAGATGGACTGTCACTTAAAGGAAACTAACCACTGCTTTCTAATGGTCGAGTGGTGGAGTTAGCCCCTATCCGAAACTCCTAGGTATACTCAATAACGTAAGACCAAGGTATTCGGTGAACTCGAATAACCCATCAAGTTTACGTCGTTAAGGTCTTCTCTTTATTGGCAGGGACGTAGCATTAATGGCGTCGGAACTAACCTCGTTCCTCCCATCTGTTGCCTTTAGGGATCAGCAACTAAGGTCATTCGCACATTTTAACCCATAGCCACGACACAAGGTCACTACTCGCTACTGACAGAAATCATAATGTCAAAAATAAAACAGGCAACATAACAGTAATGAGACATAATGAAAAATAAATCGAACAGAGTAACGACAATAATATTGATTAAACTAGCAGTCAAGCGGAAAGAGTAACAGTACATAAAACAAAATAGAAAAAGCAGTAAAATGTTTGGCTAATATGGCTAAAAAGGAAATCCTAAAAATAAACTAAAAGAAAAATGGTGTATGAAGGCTCTCAAAAATGGGTATGGTCTCCTCTATTTATAGATGCTATTCAGCCCCTAATGCGTATGCATAGGCTCCATTTTCCAACTTGGATGTGCCGCCCAAGTGTAATAGATGCGTACGCACATCACCATGGGTGCGTACGCACAGGCAGTAGAATTGACCTCCAAGCTTTTCTTCGTGGTTTTCTCGTTCCTTTCGCTCTTTTTAGCTACTTCCGTTCCGATCTTTGCCTATTTAAACCTGAAACACTTGAACAAACATATGAAGGCATTGAGTGGAACGGGAAATGAGTGAATTTATAACAAAAATTCACTAAAATAGCATATAATTACAATTAAAGTCCTAAGGAATGATTATTCACAATTGTGCTTGTTTCGCTAGTATTTAAGTGACAAGAGGTTGGTATTTTGACGACTTAGAGTACAAAATTACCCATCAAAATTGGGTTTATCAAGGTTCTTGGTGGCAGTTTTGAGGTCGGACTGTTCAAAAGTGATCTGAGGAATCTCTTTCTGTTGAGTTTGTGGATTGAAATCGACTCCTTCTACATTGAGCATGGTTCGGTAAAACCTCTTCCTGGCTGAGTTAGTGGAGCCTCCTCCTGCGAAACTACTTGAAATGTAATTGATTTCACCTCGTGGGTTTGTGCCCATTACCTTTTTATCTTTGTCTGTATTAGATGAGCTTCCTTTAGTGTTTTTGGTGATGTGTCCATCAATATATTTGTCAAGGTGTCCCTGTCACAGCCTTCAGTGTTGTGACCGTGCTTTTGGTGGAAGGTGCAGTACTTTGATTTGTCCGCGTTCTTCTGGTCGTTATAGGCTCCAACATTTGTGGGCGGTTTGATTAGTTTGGAATTGAGGATTTCCTTGATGATCTCTTCTTTTATGGAGTTTTTGTGTCTGTTTGACCTGTTGCTGTTTCTGTTATTGTTGGGCTTATCCACGTTCCTTGCTTGGCAGAGCTTTTCTATCTCCATCTGTCCCTGTGCCTTTTCTTTGAACTCGGCCAGGGTCTTTGGCTTGTTGACGGCTATTGTCTCTTAGAATTTTCCATGCCCCAGTCCACTTTTCATAGCATGAAGGTGGACGTTAGCGTTGAGGTTGGGAATTTCCATGACCACCTTCGTGAATCTAGTGTTGTAATCACGAAGGCTTTCGTGCTGTCCTTGCTTAATAGTGTTCAAGTAGTCATAATCATGGATGTAGATGGCGGAGGCTGCGAAGTGGTTATTGAACTAATCGGCCAACTCCTGAAAAGAAGAAATAGAACCTGCAAGCAAAGAAGAAAACCAAAGCAGTGCATCACCATCTAAAAAGGAAGGGAAGACATAATATGGGGGTCAGAAGCACCGTTTAGGAGCATCATGCTCTCAGATTTTGAAACATGTACATTGGGGTCCTCGATTCCGTCATAAGCCTTCAAGTGGTCGGTAAACTGAAGTTCATGGGCATTTCATAGGCCATGATCTCCTCAAAGAAAGGATTGTTGCGTTTTCTACCTCCGACCAGCCTGGCCGAGGCAGTGTTAGACACGTGGGTCCCCGTTCTTATAGTTCGGCTTGCATTGTTATCGCCTTCACTGTCATTGTTATAAGATCCATCATCACTATTGTGATCATTGCCATAATCTCCACCTCCTCCGCCTCCACCTCTGGCACCTCCTCTGTTGTTATCTCCATGAGCTTTTTAGTTGTCATTTTGGCTATCACGAAGTTGTGGGATTTCAGCTTGGAGAGTGGTGACCAAAGCGAAGAGTTCTTTAGTGGAGGAGAGTTGTTGTTGGGCAGTCATTCTTACAAAAATGAGCAGAAACAGAGAGAAAAGTGGGAAAAATAGTTAAAACTCAGCCCCGCGGTGGGCGCCAATGTTCTGTTCTTAGTCGCGGTAAGAGGTCCTCATACTCGGCTTGGCTTCGAAGAGGGGGGACTCACGATAGCTGAAGCTTGGAACGGCAGAGGTGAACCTGCAAGTCCACTTCGACGCTCAAGTCAATAAAGTGTATCAGAAAAAGTTAAGTGTGAGAGGGAGAAGAAAGTATACATTGATTTGAGAATAATATTTTGTATTTATAGACTTTTGCATGGAGTAGACTTCTTCAGTAAAGATTGTTCTAATCTTCTAGTTTGTTAGGGATTTATTTAATTTAAATTTAAAGTAAGTAAGTTAGAGGTTTTTTTTTGTTTGTTCAAGAGTTAGAGGTTCTTATCATATGTCATTCATGTGTTATCCTAATTTGATGGGCTGAATGGAATAGCATAATTGGTTTTATGTGCTCGGAATGGGCTAATTTTGGTGGCCCATATCAAATGATAATAATAATAATAAGGATTAATTATAAAAAATGCTACGAAACTATTAGAGAGCCAAGTCAATAATTGAGTTATCATCCAAAATTGAAAAAAGTTATCATCCAAAATTAGAAAAAAGTTATCATTCAAATAAAATAAAAATATCATTCACATAAGTACTCTTTTTGTCATAAAGGTTTGATGTGAAAATCAATTTTGTCATAACCTTTTTTTTCTCTCAAAATTGCCAAAAATGTTTCCATTCTATTTTAAAAATACCAAAATTAAATTTTCTTGACAAAAATACACCTCCCCCAATCCAAATCCCTAATACCCCTTCCCTTCTGAAACCCAGAGAGATGAAATCGAGAGAGAGTTCGAAGAGGGAGAGAGAGATGATTACAGCGCCGGCGAAAGGGAAAGCCGTCGCCGCCGTCGCTGGTAAAGACGAGGTCGGAGAGTTCGAGAGGAGAGAGAAACACGACGGAGATGGAAGAGGGTTTTGCCGCCATTGCAACTCCATTGTAGTCGTTCCAACCATGATGTCGTCGTCACTGTTGATGGTATAGTCGTCGTCGTTCATAGAAGCACCGTCGCCGTCGCTGGGGATGAGAGAACGCCATGGCGTCGCGTCTGTTGCCGTCGCCGGTGAGCTCTCCTGCCGTTTCCCCTAATGCTTTGCTCCGCCGCGGCCGGTCCTGCCTCTGCCATGGGTTCCTATGCCGCCGCCTCTGTCTTCTGGTTTGCTTCGCCGCCGCTGGTGCTTGAAGGAGCGATGGTTCCAAGCCTCCATTCAGTCACCTTCAATTGGAGCTACGACGTCGTTTTATGCGCCACTTGGCTGAAAGATCAAACATCTCAGTCAGAGAGAAGAGAAGAAGCTCCTCCATTTTTCCCATATATTTTTTATCTTTTTCTATCTGCCATTTAGGAGGAGGCTTTGTCAGAAATTCAGCATCTAAGAGATCGTTGTATGTTATTGGAATCTGCATCTAATGTTCCTATGACACATGATGAGAAGACATTAACCGAGTCATCTCCAGAGCTCCATCTAGACTGCAAAGATTCAATGTTTCTAATAGGGGGCTTTGATGGAGCATCCTAGTTGCCGACTATGGACATGTATTCTACTTCCCGAAATGTGATCAAGTCTCTCAAGCCTATGAGCTCAGTTCATTCATATGCTTCGGTCGTTCAGTTAAATGGTGATATTTATGTTTTGAGGGTGGAAATGGTCATGCTTGGTATGATACTGGTATGAGATTTTGCAGTGGTTTTATCTTTTATTTATTTATTTTAACCAAGATGAGGTTCCAAGAAACATTATTATCTTCTGTATTTGTAGTTGAATCATACAATTTGATTTGTGATAACTGGAAGTTGTGTCCTTCGTTGAACAAGAACAAAGGAAGCTTATTTGGAGCTGTTTTGGACAAGAAGATATTTGCTGTTGGTGGCGGCAATGGAGTTGAGTGCTTTTCAGATGTTGAGATGCTAGATTTTGACATTGGACGGTGGAACACCACACAATCAATCCTAGAAAAGGTAAAGTGTTTAGGTAAAAATTTCAGGTCTTGATTGAGATTTAAGAGATACAATTATAGATAAATGTAAAACAACATGAGTTGAAGGTTATTGATTGATATAGTTCATATTCTAGTCCAGTAATAACTAGTGTTATCTACTTAAACTTTTAATACTTCTGTATTAGTTGCCTCTGTAATGTGATCAAATTTCTATCTCACTTGACTCTCTTCTCCATACATCACTGACATCAAACAATTAAGAGAGAGATCCATTTGTAGTGCTTTGAAATGCATATGTATGAGAAAAAAAAATAAGAATTTTATTGAAGCAGTTAGTGATATAGATTATGAAAAGCATATGTATGTTCACGATGATGATGAGCTTTTATTATTGTTTTGTTAACAAAGAATAACAATCACAGGGGCAAAACAGTCAAAATGTTTTTTTGATAAAAAATTAAACGTTTGTGGCAATTTTGAGAGAAAAAAAAAGGGTTGTGGCAAAATTGATTTTCACATCAAACTTTTATGACAAAAAGAGTACTTATCCCTAATATAAAAGTTATCATCCGTAACTTATTTACATATGCGTTGGTTCTTTATTGGTCACCATATATTGGCTCTTTAATCTTTTTCTTAATTATATTTTTAATTAAGTCATTATTTTTTTTTCGATTGGATTCCTATACTATACGAAATTTTGTAATTAAGTCTCCATTGAGCATTGAACCTTAAATAAAATTATAAGGTATAAATTTACCAAGTTACCCTCTTCTTCTCAAACCATCACCCCACCAGTCTCAACTGCCGTCACTACAACCACCATCACCACCGCTGCCGCCCCCTCACTGTCCGCCGCTCCCTCACTATCTGCGTTGCCCGCATCAAGTCCAACCGTAATAAGCCACCCCCAAGAAGCGCGCACAACGATATCACTATGACTATGTTAAGAATATGATCATCGGTGCCGCATAGAACACGTTGACTACGTCAAGAATATGATCAACGCTGCCACACAAATGGACGCCGCGAAATTCTTTTGGGATGTTCCTGAAGCACATTTATTGCATGGTTTATGAGAATTCAGTCATTCATTCTTTATTCTTTATAGTATAACTTCTTAGCTTTACAAATTAAAATTGATGGTTCTGAATTCTGTAGAATATGCTGAAGGGCATTGGAAGCTCTGATAAGGGATGTTTTTATCATTTAGAAAAACATGGGGGCGTTTTTGTTTAAGGGTCTGTCATTCAAAATGGAATATCCTAGTTTTTAAACCGAATGCTTTGTTAATCATAAGTTTTTTCACGTATGGGCTTAATTATAAATTTTAGTATGGTATAAGGACATAATCGAAAAGAAAAAAAAATATGGACTTAACTGAAAATTTCATAAAATTACATGGACCAGCGGTATAATAATAATAATAATATATTTTTAGTCTAACAATTATCCAACAAAATATTTGAACATAATATTTTAAATCTAAGAGTTATCCAACAAAATTTTAAATATAATATTGTTAATGTAACAAGAGAGAAGAAGGAAAAAGAGGAGGAAAAAAACTAGCTGAAAATGTGGGTGTAAGTAGGCCTGACAATGGGTAGGGTTTAGTCCCAACTCTAACCCTACCCGCGGGTTGATATTTCATTTATAATTCAACCCTACCCTATCCGCGGGTTGAGAATTTCTCAACCCTAACCCTACCCGCATTCAACCCGCGGGTACTCAACCCTACGCGCGGGTTGCAACTGAGGAGAGGTTTAATTTAAAAATTAAAATTTGTAAAATTTTATATTATACACGTAAGTAAATGCAACAAGCTTTTACATATGCAAGGTATAAAAACTAGAAATTGAAGTGATAATTGAGTGGTTAAGACTCTTTTATATAACTAAGAGATCATTTGTTCTATCCCAACACTAACATTTTTTTAAAAAAAACTATGTATTATATATGGGGTGCGGGTTGGGCGGGTAGGATTGAGTCTAAACCCTAACCCTAACCCTACCCTACCCGTAAGCCAACCCGCTCCGCACTCAACCCGCTCCGCTGCGGGTAGGGTTGACAACCCGATCCGAACGGGTTGGATAGGGTTGGACACCCGCGGATAGGGTTAGTATTGCCACCCCTAGGTGTAAGTGTGTAACCATATTAAAAATGGTGGGTGCAACCGACAACATATTATTCAGCAAAATCAATAACTGGCATTTCTTCAGCATGAACAATGGAAACAGGGACACTTTCTAAGACAACTATATCAGGAACAACTAAAAAATATTGTAGATATATATAAAAAAGTAAATAAGGTTAACAAATCTAATTAGTCTACAGTTACACCAAACACTCTTAAACAATTATCAGCTCCACAAGAAGCAAGTTGCATACTTACACGATGTTCCTCGTTCTTCCTCCATGCTAGACGGTTTACAGTAGAAGCATGGCATAAAAATGGATCAACCCGTACTGCAAGTGTGGCAACCAAACTCGGCGCCGCAATGCTCCCATCATCTGCTCTGTTGTAAGATAGACTCCACAGTTCTATTTGGCCATTTTCCATTCCAATGGCAAGAAGGCCATTGTTTCTCCGATCGTGGAGGCCAATCCAAGATAATGCAGTCACACTGCTTTCAAATTGAGGTAAAGTAAGAAGCAGTCTGACTGACAATTCCTTATCTATGGCCCAGATTTTCACCGTCTTATCCCGTGAACCCGTTGCAAATTCATGACCATGTGGATTCCAAGAACATGACCAGATAATCCGTTTATGTCCTTCCTTCCTTGCAAGAAGACTATAGCTGATCTCGGTGCCTACAAAACACATTTGAGTTGTTAGAAATTAGGATTATGCAGACCTGAATTTCAAGCTGTAAAATAGGTGTTCAATAAATAATTTTAGTATTTAAATTGTACACAGTTGTTGTCTCAGACAAGGCCTATATATTGTTGTTAACTTATACAATATTTTATTACTCTTATTTGTAATCTAAATCCAGCAAAAGAAAAAATGAAAATCCATATGCCTTCATCCTATAAATGTTGATGATTAGTTTACCGGTTCTTGTAATTGCAAAAATGGAGAAGTGACGATCCCTTGAGACGGTCAAAAGAAGGTTGTTGTCATGTGAGAATTCCATCTGTGTCACTGTTAAGCTGTGAGATTGCAGGCGGCCAACTGATTTCCATGAACCCACCTGCCAAAGCCATACTTCTGCAACATTTGAAGATTGGGCCTGCAACTCATAAAACAAGCAGGAAATGACTACCAAATAACATAGTATGTATCTGAAGATGTGAAAATAATATAGTGGATGGAAAAATAATTCTGATAAGCAGAATCTAATACCTTAAACAATAAAATTACAACGTTAAAAGATTTACATGTAACGCTAAATCCTTTGTCTAATTATACATGAGCGTATTGAGCAGAGCTAGGTTGTCACCACATACCTTGCATGATGATGCAACAAGCTCACCTCTATGGTCACAGCATAAAGAAAATAGTTCATTTCCATGACCATAGAGTTTGTGTGTCTCAGGCCACAGGGTGTTCCAAGCTAGTTGATCCTCAATTGGAGGTTCAGTGAACACAGTTGGAACTGCATCGGGAATAGTTTCTAGGGTATCAAAACCATCGGCCGCACCTCTCTCAGGGACCTCATGTACAGCTGCATTAGAGATTAAGCCTAAGTCAAATCTTTTAAGGACCAATGAACCAGAAGAGACTTTAAATTGTTTCACCATAAATTTCAAACTTAAAGAAAATAGCTGACCATGAGCATATATAGGTTTTTGTGATAGTCCAAGAGCAGACATATTTGCACCCAAAATCTGAACATCTGTGAGGACATCATCAGAAGAACAATAATTCTGCAGAGTGGCATTGTTTAGTGTCTTCAAAAATGATAATGGAGCTTCAAACACTCTGGCAACTTTCTCATCAGCTCCACTTACAAAACGATGATTCCCCTTACCATGAACAACTGCCATACAATTTATATCATGCCCATGAACCTGAGGCCTTGCTATTTCATGCCAAAACTCCCCTTTCTGGAGAGATGCCTCAACTTTCCATGGAGCATAAATTCTAGTTGTCTGCAATTTTTATACATAGTAACAAAATTTTCAGAGCCAAAACTAAGCAGACAAATCGAGTTATGATTTCACAACCAACAGGCGGCAGCAAAGGCTAGAACAACCCTACAAACAAATACATTAATACATACTTATTGCCAAGATTACTGAACTAGTTAAACATCACACGTAGACTCAGAGTGCAATCCATTTAAATTTAAAATTATGAGAGAAAACACATTTGATTAACAGTAAAGCTTTTCTGGATAAATATATTTTTTAAATACCTGGTCATGACTAACAGACATAATATAATCACCAGATTTAGCCCATGCAACATCCGTCACTGATGCGAAATGACCAGAGGGAACCTTTTGTGGCTGCCAATTATCATTAACAACATTTTTCCAAAGATGGAATGAACCACCATAAGCATGTGCTAAGATTGAATCTCCGCTCGGGCTCCAGTGACCACCATAGAACCCCAGAGCACAATGGTTTAGTTCCCCAACAGTGACCACATTCATCCAGACACCAGAATTCTTTTCAGGTTGCCAAATCATCATTGTTTTGTCCATAGATGCTGACAAGATGCTTTGTGGTTGGTGATAGGCATCACTTTCCATAGATTCAACCAAAGGGGGTTGCCACTGCACTGAATATACCCGATCCTCATGTCCAATCAAAAGAGATTCCAACGATATCTGGAAAGAGGATGAACCAGCTACAAGCACAGGGCCTTGTATATAGGATAAAAGGCTTATTTCTTCCTTTTTGTATATGCCATTTCCATTTCCATTTCCATTGGTGATAGAGCTTCGTAGTGCCATCTTCCAAATTCGTATGCATTTATCTTGAGATGAACTTACCAGAAAAATATTGTTTGCATCCCCGTTGACGCTTATAGGCAGTGAGAAGTCTAAGCTTCGAATCCAATCTGTATGTCCTTTCAGCTCACATGCATGTACAAGCTAAGTTCATATGTAAAATAAAAGTAAATAAATATCTTGAGCACATAGAAAAGTGATAAATAAAATAAAATGAAGGTCCATATTAATATAATTATAAGGTGATGAAAATACCTTTCTTGTCCTTCCTACACAATAAAGATGGATCTTGTTATCCAACCCTCCCATAGCAAGGACTATTTGCCCATTAGTTCCAGGCAATTCCGACAATGACAAGGTTACCATACATTTGGAACCAACAGAGAGAGAATCCAGGCATGACAATTTACAGTCACCTACATTGATCAAGGAAATCTGAATAAATATAGAGGAGTACAAGCACGGAAACAATTAGGGTAAATGTCATTGGGAATAAGGACTTACCTTTGCTTGTCAGTGGCAATATCAGTTCCCATAGACAAGCAATGCCATCTGAGGAGGTAGATGCAAACAATGCCTCAGTTTGGGAAACCATGATTCCGCTAATGCATGTAACACCTTTCTTGTGTAATTTTGGTACTTGAAGCACTTCCCTCCACTAAGAAAAGATTAAAGAGAAAAATGCAAAACATAATCAAATAAAGCTTCAAACTGACAATTGCATGTTGGAAGTTAGTTGCACAAATTGAGGAATGGGATTGGGGGTGAATGGAACAAGCTGAACCTTTCCATCAATAAGGGACAGTTCCCACAAAATAATAGCACCATCTGCATCCCCAGATAGCAAATAATGCTGCTCCAACTGTTTTGCTGCACATTAAAAATAGATTATGCGAGAACCATATTATTATTACTCGTTAATCACACATTTAACATTGAAACAAGTCTCCTAAATCATATCACCAATATCCATGTATTGTCATGCTAAATAGTAAGATTGAAAAGATTACATATTTTTGTGGTAAAAACATCAAACCTGTAAGACTTCAAGTGGAAGGAAGATTGAAAAGAAAAGGGATACCTTTAAATAGGAACTTGCTGCTTGGTAACCAGTGTGTACAATTCACAACTGCCTTGTGACCCGGAAGAGTAGTCAAAATTTGAGCACTCTGAACAACAGATAAGTAAAATGAAAAATAAGAACTTTAAGACAATGGATAACGGACAGAAAAATGGATTAAATGAATAATAAGTATTTTTTGGGGGAAAAAAACAAGAAGAGTAGAGAAGGGACCTTGGGGCAGAATATAGCAACTGCGTTGTGAGCTCCAAAAGCGACAAAACCAGAAGCACCCCATGAAACGTTGTTGACTATTCTGTTGCATCCTGCTCCTATGAACACTCTCTTCACACCAACCGTGCTGCTACTGTGCATTGTCATGCCTTCACAGTTCACACACGGAGAGACGGTGCCGAAAGCTTTCAGTTTTGGTTTCTCGAGTGAGAGGGAGGACAGTGCTTCGCAGCTGACGACTCAAAAGAAAGAAAGAGAATTAGCTTCGATTGGGCTTGAATCAAACTATACTTCATTATTTAGAGAATAGCTGTGATAGATATGGCTTAAGACATTGTAGCTAGAGTGCACCAACAAAATCAGAAATCAAAACAAACACAATGCGCACCACACCACACCACAACTCTTCTCATTCACGACCAATGCAAACTATAGAACAGAAAATTAAATTAATCGTTACAAGTTACAACGCACTAAATTCATCCACATCCAGTAAACTATGCCAATGATCCATTAGTGGGCGTCTGGCTGGAGTAATTTGCCAATCACTATCCTTAAGCATCTTCAGGAATAAAGAGAATAAGCATCCAAATTAACCAACTAGATTAAGCAAAACAAACTCAGTCCCATCAGCAACAAAAATATTTAAGCAGCAGCATCGAGAACGTAAATTTAGAAGCAGCAACAACTGGAAAATGTAAGCAATCAGTAGCCACCAACAACACCATAAATTCAAGCAGAAACAACAGCAACAAAATAAATCGCAGCGGCAACAAGAAGAAGAATTAATAGTTCAAGGAGCAAGTTATTATACATACCTTGAAAGTGAGCAGCGTCGGCGAGAAGAGAAGGAATCAACAGCCGCAAGAGGAAGAGGGATGAGCGCTAAGGAGAGAAGCGGAGGAGGTTTAGAACCCTAAAACCCTACAGAGGAGTGAAAAATGAGTAACTGACAAAGAAACAAAGGTTTGAATTTGGAAGGGAAAAAAAAAAAAAAGCTTTTGTAATTTTTGGAGATGCGGGGTATCGATCCCCGTACCTCTCGCATGCTAAGCGAGCGCTCTACCATCTGAGCTACATCCCCGTGCTGTTATAATGTTTATTAAGTTTATATTTATACGTAGTTTAATTTATTAAAATAAAGGCATCAAAGTATCAAAAAACAGCTATTCTATTTCCATTTGATTTCATTGACTGGGTGGCTGACTGACTGATGAGAGAGCTGAAAGAAAAAGCAAAGAATTTTGATTTTCGAATGCGAAAAATGGAAATAATATTACTATTAGCATCGGTTTGATCATCCAAACAGAGAAGAAAAAACCCAAACCAAATTCTCAAACACAAACCTAACGACACCACCAACCGCACCATGTTCGCCAAGAAGTTGTTGCACAAAGCTGTGCTCCACCATTCCAACGTAACATCACTTCCTTTTCTTTCTTTCTTTTTTTTAAATTTATTTTCAAGTTCATTTCTTTCCTGTGTTCTTCCCTATGCAGTTTCTTATTCCCCTCCCTTTTTATAGGCTTTGAATTTTGATTTAATTTTCTGAATTTATTTCAGCATAATAAGTTGCAGCTCCATGGAAGGTTGAAGTCAAGTGAGTTGGATCCCAGAATTGTGATTCACTATGGCATTCCGTCAACGGCTTCGGTTCTCGCCTTTGACTCCATTCAAAGACTCTTGGCTATTGGAACTTTGTTAGTTCATTTCATTTTCTCTCAATCTATTATTATTTGACGGATGGTTATAAACTTATAAACTTTTAATATAAAATCTGTTAGCTACAATAATGTTGTTCAATTTGTAAGTTATATTGTTTAGTTGTATATTGCTTAGGAAAATGGACTCGCCAATTTAGAGAAGTTTAATCCATTGAGACTTGGTGTTGATAACTATTCATTTGATATTATATCTTTTACTGTTGTTATTGGTTTGACATTTATACCATAGATGTTTAGATATTGCAGTCTGCCTGCATAGAAAGATGTCATTGAGGAAAGAAATGGTTTCAACAATTTAGGTAGAAAAAAGAAAAATCTTGGACTTAGTAATTGAAATGTTCTAATTATATCTGATAATAACTAGTTGCATTTTACTTTTTATTCTTTTACATCTATAGATACTATAGAATGGATCCTATGTTACCACAGTTTGCACTGCTCCCGTATCATAAAAAGATGTCAATGAGAAAAAATTGGGTTTCAAAAATTTTGAAAAAATAATTCATATATGAACATAAGTTGCTTTTATTTTCTTTAAATTTCTTTTTATGAACTTGATAATTAGAAGAAATGTGAATGTTGTTAGGGATAGGGGGAAGTCTAGTTGAATGTAATCCATTTGCATGGATCAAAGTCATGTTCTAATATCCTGTTATCAATTAGCTTGCTTGATTAGTGTTCTTATTGATGTGATGTGTGATTCTTCAAACATAGTGAGGATTGGAATGTATATATATTTTAAGTAATTATAGTCAGAACATCGATGTCATAATTGAATGTTGGGTGCTTATATTGCTTACATTAATGGCAGGGATGGAAGACTAAAGGTGATTGGTGGTGATAATATTGAGGGAATTTTGATTTCACCTAAGCAATTGCCTTACAAGCACTTGGAGGTACGTTTCATCTACATTTCTCAGATATGATGCAAAATTGTCTAAAGCTTACCTATCTAAGCTTATGATAATGGTCCCTGAAATTAGATGCATATGATTATTGATGCATGGATTCATTTGGCACTTGCAGTTCCTACAAAACCAGGGGTACTTAGTTGGTGTATTAAATGACAATGATATCCAGGTAAGTTTCTTCTCGAATTATTTTCTGTTATGTTAGTATGGATTTCTAATTAAAGGAATTGCTGAGCAATGAAAGATTTGTAAACTTTGACATCATTGGCTGCTTCTCTTGTTTTCCCTAGTTCCCTTCAAATGGCCTATATACTTTGATTCTTTAGTCTCTTCACTTTTGTCTATATTTTATGTATTTGCATTGTGTTATGGATAATTTCGCTTCATTTTTTCCTTGTTCATTGTGAATTTCCTGAAAGAACACTGATAAGCATGATTGTTTAGGAAATGAACAATGCAGAATATAAGTTTATGGTTGATGTAATATTAGTAAGCTGATTGACCTCAATTTCCTTGCCGATTATAGTGTTGTCAAAAGAATGTTGGATGAGTGGTACTTTTAATTTTTTTTTTTACATTTTTTCATTTCTTTTGCAGATTTGGAGTCTTGAGAGTAGAAGCCTTGTTTGTTCTTTAGAATGGGAGTCCAACATCACTGCTTTCTCTGTAATTAGTGGTTCCCACTTCATGTATGTTGGCAAAATACTTAAACCCAGTTCTGTGTATGTAAGGCCGTAATGGTTAACTGAAATTCATTATGATGAATAACTTATTACTTTATTATGATATTCAGTTATGTTGGAGATGAATTTGGATCGTTTTCTGTGGTAAAGTTTGAAGCTGAGGAAGGACAACTATTGAAGTCATCATATGATTTGTCTGCAAAATTTCTAAGAGGTAGTTTCTTACTTCCTTTGCAACATTTCTTTCACGACTGATAAATGCTATATATTGTTTTGTTTTCTAAAGATGTGTATAAATGCATTCTGTCATACTATTGTTTTGTTTTGGGTTAGTCAAATTATCAAATATTACTCTTACCAATGATCAAGATATTTAGTCCCTTCAACCC
>JASCZI010060426.1:71469-96309 GCA_036250425.1 Stylosanthes scabra
AAGGCAATACACTATTGTCCTATACTTAATTCCTTTGCCGTGATGAATTTGATAGGTTCGCATTTATGACCTCCAAGGCCATTCTGATGGGAGAAATTTCCATTTTGTCACGGAAGCAAAAAGTGAAGGTGATCTCTAGATTTCTGTCTTCGTCATGAAACACTACCTTCCTTATTCTCATGGAATTTATAAATATTTGATTAAAAAAAAAAGTGTTACTTATGTTATTAAACTTGTATCACTATCACAGTCCACGAATCTCCACGAGTAAAGGGAACCCATTGTAGTGCTGTTTTTTCTCTTCTTGGTTCTCCAGTACAAGCATTATCATTTTCAAATTCTGGAACAAAACTTGCTATTGGATATTCAAGTGGCCATGTGAGTATCAAGCTTATTAGTCACTTCACTTCGTTTCTTGTTGCCTTGTTGATCACGAATTGATGCATCTTGAAAAAAATTGCTTCTTTTCAGGTTGCAGTCTGTGATATGACTTCATTGTCAGTTTTGTCAATGATCAACGGTATACAGAGCTCTAGCTCTCCAATCACTTCATTGGTTTGGAAGGAAGAAGCATGTTTCCGAAGTGCTTTGAATAGTCCAAAGCAATCAGAAACGTCAAACACGGGCAACTCTTTTAAAGAAGTAATATTCATCTTGTCTCGGGATGGAAAGATTAATATAGTGGAGGGTGAAACTGGTAAAATGATCTCCAGCCAACCATTACACGTGAAGGAATCAACTGCAATTTCAATATATGTTATAGGCAAGTACAATTTGTCGATTTTCATCAACTCTGTATATTGCAAGTTTTACTGCACTTAGATTTGATTCAAAAAGGATTTTGTATTACAGAGGATAGTATCGTGACCACTGAAGCAACAAATGACAAGCATGAGGAGGAGCCCTTGAAGGATGCTGCTAGTACTAGCCCTGATGAACCTGTTCGAGAAAGTAACTCAACTGGCATAAATTCATCAGAGGATGAAAGTTCCTCTTCGGAAGTCACAGCTGCTGGAGATTTACTTTACGATCCATGTGTTCTGCTTTGCTGTGAGAATTCATTGCGGCTGTTCTCTGCAAAATCAATGATACAGGTCTTCTAATTGATTATCACGACAATTAGTACTTGCATTGGCATTGTTTATAAACAAATTTGATGAATATTCTTACAGGGAAATAAGAAACCAATTCGAAAAGTGAAAAATACCAAGTCCTACTATTGGACTACAATTTTAAAGAAAGATGACAATCCTTGTGGGCTACTATCATTGCTTCAGACTGGAATATTTGAAATCAGGTGGAAGCGCTAGTGCTTTGTTCTAGGGTTTTACCTTGCAATACATAATTATTGATTTTGTTAATTATGTATATTGATGATTTTTTGCATTTGTCTTTGGACAGGTCTTTACCAGATTTGGAATTGGTTACAGAAAGCTCTTTATTGTCAGTCTTAAGGTGGAATTATAAAGTGAACATGGACAAAACCATGTGTTCTGATGATAATGGAAATATTGCGTTGGTATAATACTCTTTAGAACTTTCACATTTCCTGCAATTATATTTCTTCTTTTATTTCCTTCCATTTTTTGTATGGGATTATGCAACACATATCTGCTACGCTGACCAAATACTCAGTCAACTTACAAGTTTGCAACTTTGAGTCTTTAAACCTTTCGCCTTTTATTGATAACTTACAGGCTAATGGTTCTGAATTGGCATTTATCTCATTACTAGCTGGTGAAGACAAATTCAGGTATTTTTGCTATTTTGTAATGAGTTTATTAATAATGTGGAAGAAAAAGATGATTGAAGGATTTTATATCCTATTTTAGGAATCTGGAGCATTTGCCTTGTCTTCACGATAAAGTTCTTGCAGCTGCTGCTGACGCTGCCTTCAGATTTTCTTCTAGTCAGAAGAAAAAACAGGTTTTAGTTTCTCTGACTTTGCTTAGTATCCTAAAGTCACCACCACTGAGTATTTTTGTCTGTCTGTCTAATCAGCTTAATCATTTTGCCACAGATCACTGCACCGGGAATTTTAGGTGGTATTGTCAAAGGATTTAAAGGAGGGAAAGGCTCTCCAACCAAATTGACTAAAATTCCAACCTCCAATTTCGTGCATTTGGAAGACAAATTCTTTAAGTCACCCCTGTCAGAATCTCATCAAACAGTTGCAGATGAATTGGAACTCAATATAGGTTTTCTTGCTAAACCTCTCTTGTCCATGAATAAGTGTCTTTTAGTTTTTATCAATATATATATTTTGTCTAAAGATTATTTGTCATTTGTGAATATGTAACATTGAAACATGTTTTCTTTTTCCAGTTTTACCCTTATAGTTATTACCCCAATTAAATACAGTAGTCATAATTCAATGAAAAGAGACAAAGGATAATTTGATCAATATAAACCAAATCTATTGCAACATTGCCAATTTAGTGATTTCTTATTCTTGTACAACAACCTATAAGACACTTGTTATGGACAAAGAAAGTGCTATACCAATTTGTATTCTCAAAAACACAACCTCAATACGTGCTTTATTATGGTACAGATGACATTGAAATAGATGAGCCCATAACTGAGGTGTCTACTTCTTCACCTAATGTTAAGAACAAACAGAAAGGTAAACCACATTGGAATATTCTTCTCGTATTTGAACTACAATGATTGCCAGATCGGTAACAATTTTATACATTTTTGTGCAGATAACTTGCGAGAAAGGGAAAAACTATTTGAAGGTGCTACTAGTGATGATGTAAAGCCAAGACTTAGAACTCCTGAAGAAATTATGGCTACTTACAGAAAAACCGGGGTAATGCTCCATCCTTGTTTTCTTTGAGATTCCTTTCTCTTCTTCATGTAATGCTGATTTTAACGATTATAATGTGTCGGTTAATGCCTGATTTCAGGATGCTTCTTCAGCCGCTGCCCAAGCAAGAAACAAGCTTGTGGAGAGGCAGGAAAAATTAGAGGTAGAAAATTTTATGTGATCTCACGTTGCCAACTTACATACAACAACAAAACCTTATCTCACTAGGTGGGTGGGAAGTAGCCGACTCCCCAACCCCATCTTGCGAAATAAGACTATGCTCTTGTTGTTATAATGATGAAGTAAATCTTTTATGTTTCCTTGCTTCTGCGTTGTCCCTAATGAAATTATGAGTGGTGGATATGATGATTTGGGTATTGATTATTGACATATGCATGTTTTGATTTATCTGGTTTTCCCCTGGGAGTTGCAAATGTTTTTGGTTTATTGGCAACTTATAAACATGTTAGCTGAAAGTATCATTAGGGTCATAAAGGTGCTTTTGTTTCAACTCATTTCGTCAGAAAAATAACCCCTTTAACTGAAAAAATAGTGTTCACATATTTTGATAAGTTTTCAATTGAACTGAAATTTGTCTGCTCAATTTGATTCAGAGAATAAGCCAACGCACTGCAGAACTGCAAAGTGGAGCTGAAGATTTTGCATCCTTAGCAAATGAGCTTGTGAAGACCATGGAAAGGAGGAAATGGTGGCAAATATAGAAAGAAAAAGAAAATTGTTTGCTCTATCAATTCTGTATTTATTATCTTGTATATTATATATGTGTGCCTATTGATGTTGTTTTTTGTTGTATTCTTTGCATATAATTAACATAAAGATTTTGCACGAGATTATACGGTTATCTCTTGTGCTCTTTGTTGCTGTATTGCTCATGAAAGCAATATAGGAGCTATTCAAGGTTTGAACCCAGATTCATGTCCCTTGCACGAATACTTAGTGCTACCAAACTAGTAATTTAATTTGCTAATCAAACAAATAATATTTGATACCATTAAGTATAAAAGGATTTAATGTTATGTGAGTTAAAATAAATTTGTTTCTCGTAGGTTGAGTAAGGTAAGATCTAAATTGAGAGATTTAAAATGTTAGTAGATTTAAAGTTGACGAATTTAAATATACAAGATTAAGATGGAGTTTTTTTTTTTTTTGGGGTGGGGGATGGATTGAAGAACATACCCAATCCTAGCCATTACATCACGAATATACCCACACTATACACTTACACACCCATCGTATTCATTACTCGACCACTGTTGAGTTTTATCATCACTTAGATTAATGGCGTTCCGCTTGACCAGGGAAACCGGCAACTATACCATAATTAACAAGAAAAGGATAGCATTTGACGGGTATTTGATCCAGAGCATATAAAATTAATATAAAACAATATGGCGCCAGTTTTAATTAATCTAAAATTAACTCGGTTACCAAAGCAAAACTTGAATATGTACTCAACTGTACAATTAGAGAGTTAAAACACAAAGCTAATGTATTCGACGAGCATGTATATGTACCGAAAAACTAACTGCACGTCTGTACCTAGAGTAGTTTAAGAGACTCAAAACACACCCTTTAAAGGAAATAGCAACAAAGGTAAAATAAGCATTTTGACTCATTTATAATTTACTGATTGACCAATGCAAGACATGAATTTTCAAAATAGCTTCCACTTCTGCTCCAATGCATCACATATAAGGCCTACGCAGCATTTAGCACTAAGGGGATAATCAGAAACTGCAAAGTAAACAAAAAGACAGCATTACTACTTCTGCTCTATTATATCAAATCAAAACATGGTTCAAACAAGTTTCTCGCAATTAGAGAAGATCCAAAGATCAATCAACACGATAACAATGAGCGGTTAGGAGCCCAGGGATTGGAAATATGGGAAACATTAGGCTGCCCATTCATCCACACTATCCTTGTTTAGTGGTACACCGAACCTGGGCATACATACAGTTCAATGTTCGCTCTAATTAATAACAAGTTTGCCCTAAATGTTTATAATAACCATGCTGAACTAGGAGATATTCTAGGTAGGATTTTATCAAGTAACAAGAACATTTGAGAGCGAGATAAGGTTTTTATCTCGTAATGAGAACATTTGAGGGAGTGATATAGGAGTCTATCAACTAATCGGAATGATTATGAGAATCTGTGTTGAATGTAGAAAAATCGCTAGTGCGTAGTACATCTGAGGTAACAACACCATTTAAGACAAGGCCATTCACAATACATCTCTTTTGAGCTAGCTACCATTCCATTGCTTCTAACTTCATGATCCACAAAGCAAAGCATAAAGCGTAGCTAGACAACTTAGCCTATAAGTTCTACGACTTCGGTTTTGGTGCACCGAGAAAGTTTTGTTGTTTCGGTGCACCTACCACTTTTCTAATTCTTACAAAATTACGTTTCACTCCTTTGATTGTTGAATACTATCGCAGAGTTCCTACAATTTCTTTTAATCTCACTTCTTCCCCACCCCCTTGCAATCCAAATCAATCGCATTTGTTCAAGAAAGAAACCCCAGCCCCCGTCGGTCTTCCCTCTCTCGACATTATCGTCACCTGCGTCGCTGTCTGTCTCCTGGCAGTTCCTCTCACCGGTGAGGTGGCGACCTCTCTTCTCTCGACTCTGCTTCGCGTCGCTAACGTTCTAGGCGCGTGTGCTCCTCCATAGTCGTCCGCCGTCGTACGTGACGTGCTTGTACGATGGGGTTACTGTTTTAGTTGATTGTATGCATTTGCTATTGATCTTGTATAATGGGGTTAGTTAGATACTCACTCTTGCAAAATTTGGTACATTCATATTTAAATAAATTTGGGTATAACTGGAACCATATTCATTGAACTACTAATAATGGATAGATCCATCGATCCTGGCTTTATGATATGATTTTTTTGTTTTCTTGATGCTTGTTGAATTTGGTGTGTTTCACTTATCAAAACATTTAGACCTGATCATAAGGGTAGTAAACTAGTATGAAGTAAGGGCTAGCTATATAATGAATTTCACATTTTACAAGATATAAAAACAGAAATCAAATAGGCCTTGGTTTCTGAAACAAATACTTGTCCTCTTCTAATCTTTCATCCTTTCTTTGGCAACAAAAGCATATTAAAAAGGGGAATTGCAGGAGCTGTTGGAGAAGCCAATGCTATGATGAATTGGTGCCCCAATTAGCCAATGACATATGGAGTGAATGAAACTATGGATAGGACTTCTCAAGTTTATATTGTGTTGTTAACAGTGAATAAAATACAATGATTAGTACATTTTGTGACCAAATTTCCTGTTGTGAGGGCAAAATGTAGAATTCAATTGATAAGATCTCATTATACTAAGTATTTATATTAATAAAATGTTAGCTTTGTTGACATTGTCCTACTTGCAGTTTAACACAAGTAATGGTTGGAAACTTTTTTTTCCTGGTATTGAAAATTGCATAAGACATTGTTGTTTCGTTCTTTTTGGACAATCTTTGATATAGACAGAAAAAGAAAAATAATTATAACAATTTAGTGTTGACTAGGCTGATTTTTTTTTCTTGAACAAATAATAGTGATTTGGATGGTATGGAGGAAATGAAACATTGGGGTGGAGAAGAAATGGGATTAAAAGAAATTGTGGAGGCATTGGTCTGGGTTGTTTTTGGATGGTGTTAGAGCATATGAAGTTTGATCTGGGTTCAGTGGATGACTTGGTAACTAACGCATGAAGAAGAAGACGTAATTAAATATTTAGATTAGGGGTGCAAAGCAATTGAGCAAATGGGCTTTCCTAAAATTAAAAAAAATTTGAGAAGTCACTTGTGAAATTACTAACAATCAAAGGAGTGAAACGTAATTTTGTAAGAATTAGAAAAGTGGTAGGTGCACGGAAACAACAAAACTTTCTCGGTACACCAAAACCGAAGCCAAGTTCTACTAGATCTTGAAGACAAAAATGAAAGGCCTGAAGTTTATCAATCCATAAGTAAACACAAGATTGGGATGCAAAAAAAATGGTATAATGACAAGAAAAGGGTGACTGGTAACCACTAAGTTGGGATTTGGGAAGGGATTTTGCTAATTTAGGGTTTTTTTAACTTTACAATAGATCAGATCCACTAAGCTCCTATTCTTTTCTTCGATTGCAACTTGTGATTATTTGGGTTTAACCCCTTTTCTATGTTTACGGTGCTTTTTCTTTTTTTATTTCTCATTTGCGAAACTCGTGTAATGGAAGGTTGGTTTAGTTTTTATCAATTTCATATATAAATATCTTTGGAAAATAAAATTGTAAAGTCAATTTCTAAAATTTGTAGATCTAATGGGTTTTATTATAGCTATTTGTAGATTTTCTACTTTAATTTTTTAAGAATATAAGTAAAATCTCAAGTAAAAAAAAAAATAAATCTATATTGCAATATATATATATATATATATATATATATATTCTAGAAGGTGAAAATATATTGAATACAACAATATTAAATAATGAATAAAAATTCAGTCATTATTAACCAACAATTTTAGTTTGATATTTTATTTATTTAGATTTTAGATGTTCATTTTAAAAAAAATTATAAAATTTATTGATTGTTGTTTTAGGTTTTAAATGTTATATATCTTTCATTATGGATATTCTATAAACTATGATTACGGATGTTCTATTTTTTATTGGCTTTTGTTAGTTAAAAAATTATTAGTACCTATACTTTTCCTATTCAAAAGTATAAACTTTAGGAAAAGTGTAGAGTATAAACTTTAAAAAAATGTAGGATACGAAAATAAAAAAAATATATTTATAAATATTTTTTATTTAATATTTACTGTTAACAGAGATCTAATTAAATAGTACATAGATTTAATCATTTAAATGAAAGAAAAATACAAAGATCTAATTAAAAATTTGATGAAACTATATAGACTAACGAGTAATTAAATCATTATTTTATAATAGATCTAAATTAAAATTTGGAATAATAATATATATGTAAAAATAATTTTTCATATATAATTTTAAAAGGCCGTAGGAACTAAATATAATATTATAAAAAAATTGACATGGATAAATTATATTTCTTAAATATACACTAATTGCTTCACTGTGGGTTAAGTCTGATGAATTGATGATCCATTAATCAATCAACTTTATCTATGAAAACTAGCTGCACTGGCTCACATTATCATTATTATACTCCGACGAAAAATATACCACATAATAAATATTGCTAAGGCAAAAACTCAAGGTTTCTAATCAAAAGTTTTAAAAAGGACTAAAAGATGTGAAGCTAAATGTCAATCTAACAAAAAGAAAAAAGTGTAAGTAGTATATTACAAATAATTCAAGGACATTTATTAGTCGTAAAAAAAGTTAAGGAAGAGAATAAAAATTCTCAAGTTTTTTTTTTTCTTATTCGAAACTTAGAAAGCCTTATTTTTGTACAACCAAGCAATAAAATAAAATAAAATAGAATGAAATGCTAAAACATATACATATGTAATTATTCTTTATATAAAAGATAATAACCCTAAAATGGATTTTTGCATTACTCTATTATTTGAGTCATGAAATTAAAGAACAAAGAGACAATGAGTTTAAGATGATGTTTAAGAATATTTTAAACCTTTAAATATTCTATAAGAATACAAAATGCTAATGATGATGATGATAGGCTAATAACCATGACTAATTTGATCATGTGCTATAACTCCGACCACTATGTGTGAAATGTGACTAATATTAACACCCTACTACATATAATAAAGGAAGAATAGATACAATAATAACGTGTGGCACGTGGTGGTAACTCTTTGCCCCATAAAGTTCATGTTCACACTCAACAATGCATGTGATATCGCCACACACCGACCCATGCGTTGATGAAATTGGTTCTTCTATTTCCCAAATCCAGTAGTAACTTCCCACTTTGAAGTTTGATCCATCAAAGCACACACAAGAAAGAAAAGAAGATAGGAAAGATATAGCTTACGATGGGTTTCCAGCGTGATATATATAGAATAAGATATTTTAGTATTTTTAACGGTTAATTTTAATTATTAATTTTAATTATAATTATTAATTTTAATCATATTTTACATATGAAAAACAGAAAAAGTATAAATAACCAATAATTTTCTAATCAACAAATCAACCAACAAATAAAAGAATATCTGAAACTACTGTTTATAGAACATCTACAATGGAAGTTATAGAACATCTAAAACATAAAATAACATCAACCAACTTTATATTTTTTTAGAAACAGAACATCCGAAACTTAAAAACAGAACATCCGAAACATAAAAAAACAGAACAATTTTGTTTCCGTAAAGTGAGATTGATAGCTGGTATGTTTTATGCCCTCATGAGAGGTTATTTCTTCAATGACCATTATGAGAGGTATGCTATTGTGGGTATTTTCTCTTCCATTAAAACAAATTAGTGCAATTTATATCAATTTTTCTTCTTTGTTCTTTGATCTGATAGTTGCAGGGAGTGAATTTTAGGTACGATTATTTTATTTAGGCAAATTCATTCCAATATTAGGGGAAAAAATTGGGTAATACAAAAAAGCAATGAAAAGAGTTTAATTTATGGAACAACGGGCAACGAAATCAAGAAGAGCTTTAGAAAATATGAAGAAGTTGCAGAAATCAATTACAGAAGAGATAAAAGGAGAACTTAAGTTCAGTAGAAAGTTGGTATTTTGTATTTACTTGGCAATATGGTTCTATACTTTTTTATTTTTTTGTTTAATCCTCAGTCTCGTTTTTCACTCTTTGCTAGGTCAAGCCCCTTTCAATTAACGGAAATGGAGCATGAGCGACGATGGGGTATAAATGTCTAATGAATGAATTAATGAGGTGTGCATTTGACTCATTTAATTATTCGTGTGTACTTTTGTCCACTGCATGAAAATTCGCGTATACATTTGTTCATTCTTCCTTTATTTTTTAAAAGTTGATTTTCAATTTTTGCCCTTGTGTTTGTTAATAATATGTTGTCATTAGATAAGAACTCCTAGCCTCCACCAGTTCTAATTCCTCTCTCTTCTCGCCATCACAAACCGTCAAAGTCACTCACCATCTCTGTGCAGCGTCGGTGCCGTCACTACTTTTCATATTCAATTCGCCACACTCCGCAGTCATCCATTCTTCCTTGTTGTTACTTCATCTCCACTCGTAGCAGATCATCGTCACTTCATCGTCGTTAGCTTGTCTTTAACAATGTTGTTCTGCTCATCGCCGATGAACAGCTTGTCATCGTTGTTATGCACTTTTACTCTTAGCTAGTCACCTTTGTTCTTCTCTTCTTCTTGTAGTAGCCACCTCTATGTCATTGATGCCTCCTTGTCGTTGCTGCCGTGGTATGCCTGTGCTTCTCTTTCTAGCCCTAATTCATTTAATTTTTCCCTTTTTCAGATTTATGATGAGATATTTTAATAGAATATTAATAAGATTTCAGTGATAACTTTGTTATTATACTATAGGGTTGAGGTTTTTGGATGTTGAAATAGCCAAATCTACTCTACGAAGTGGCTGGATCTGTGATTTTAATTTGATGAATTTATATTGTATTATCAAAGAGGATATCTTTCACAAAGTGGATGGATCTATGATTTTAATTTGATGAATTTATGTTTGTACTATTAAGGAGAATGTTTTGTATTATGTTTTTTGGTTTCAAATTTTTTGAAGAATACTGAGATATGTGGTTATCAAAAAGGATATGTTGTGATATTTACCAAATATACTTTTTTTTTTCAATTTCTACACATAAAGTTGTATCACATGTTTGAGCTTTGAGGAGTAAGGCTTTGGAAGGGTTTTGAAACGAAGAAGAAGTTAGTGTAGTGAACTAGTGAGTTATGTACATAAGCGAGGAGTAGGGCAAAAATGTCAACACGAACCATTTTAATACGAGTTAGAACGTTTGTAACCAACTTGTCACCAAAAAAATAGTTGTGACCAAAATGATTTTACCCCGAAACTTTAGTGACTAAAATCATACTTATCCCTCAATAGAATTATGTTCCAGATATTAGGCCCAAAGGGCACGAATCCATTACAGACGCATTTAAAATGGCTTCCCTCGCGGAAATAATAAGATTTATTAATTTCCCAATCCATTACGAATCTAGAAACGATCCATGATCTTATCTACCAAATCTACACAAGATATATAAAGGGAAAATCAATTTTTCCCTCAAGTACGTTATTCTAAACCCTACCCCATTATTGCATCTGTGACGAATCTCAAATTCATATTGGCGAATCAAAGCTGGTGTACTACCCACCTTTTCACATAAACCTCCAGCCATATGTCTTGTCATATCCAGTTACACTGGAAGTCTAGACAGTGGCGGAGCCTGAATAAAAGTTTTCGGGGGGCAAATTAAATTTTTTAAAAACTTTTTTGGCAAAACTTTAAAAACTCTAAGTTATAAATTATCTATCAATATATTCTAATATAATAACACTACATATTTATTAAATATTTTAATATTTTTATCGTATTAAAAAATTAAATTAAAGAACCAATAAAATATAAATAACATTAAATTAAGTAAACAAAAAAAATTTAATTCCAATTCCATTGCGGTATAAAAAATTTGAAATCATGTGACATGAAGTGATAATGGGTAAAGTTTAAAGATTTTAACTAATTAAAAATCAAAGTCCAAAGAAGACTAGTCCAATTTTCAACAAAAGTTTAAAATAATAATGTACGTAATTTGAAACTAATTATAAAATTAATTAAATTTCAAAGGTCACTGATCCAATTTGGATTAAGAAAAAGTAGTAAGTAATGAGAAACATGGAAATTAAATTTAATATACTTAATATGATAGTATAAAAATTAACCAATTGAAATAAACATATAATATGACATAATATTATTATTTTATGACAAATTTGGGGGCCATTGCACCCCTTAGTCCCATGAAGCTGTCTCCCTAATCCAGTCCAGACTCTTGAAGGTATATTTTGTACAGATTATATTAAACTTTTTAATCTTGAAAAACACAAGTTATTTTTAAAAAGCTCAAAAAATTTTCTGAGACAAAATAAAATAAAATTTTATTTCCTGAAAAAAATTAAAGAAGATATTGAATACACAGATCCAATTTTTTTTTGCGATTTACAGCAAGTTCGCCCTACCCAGTAGTGTTTTTGGTAAAATATGCATTTTCATTCTACCGCTCGGCATGCTTGCACGATTTTTTAAAAGATGCATAATGCTCGCCCAACCCATAGGCGAATTTCGTGGTATGTTACAATACCGCACCACAATGAGCGAACTTAGTAGCACTTGAGAGTATAAAAGGCGTACATAGAGAAATTACTCTCTGTCAAAATTTTAAATACCTCTTGAAAGAAAATATTTTGTCCACTTCATGCGGGTATCTGTAGTAAATTTTCTACACTCGTTTACTGTGTTCTTATCTAACGGAGTTCAGAATAAAATCTTTAAGTTGTTCCAAACCCATATCCTCATCTGGTTAGTTGATGAAAGTAGGTTGAGCACAACTAAAAACATCATTCTTATTCTGATTTTTTTTTTATTTGACCAGCATAATATATTGAAACTAATATTTCATGAGCTATCTATGGTTTTTTACCGTTGAGGGTGCACCAAGTTCGCCCAGCAATAGTGCACCAAAGGTAAAAAACATGAAGTTCGCATCACTATTAGGCGAACTACATGCAAACTTTTTAAAAAAATCAAGTTCGCCTACGGTACGATGTTATTGCATCAGTGCCCATCGTAGGACAAACGTGGTGCATATCTAAAAAAATGGATATCTGTATTTAAACTCTTTTTTATTTTTGAGTAAAGTATACTTTTATTCCTAATGTCTTCTAAAAGTTTCAAAAATACCATTAACGTTAATTTGATTCAATTTTATCCCTAACGTTTTCGATAAGTTTCAATTTTACCCTTACCGTTAATTCTTTAATGGTCAAAGGTTAGTCAACTCTTTTTATTTCAGTTTGATCATTAATTATATTATTTATCATATTTCACTTTTTAAGTTAAAACAATTTGGGTCATGGGCTCAAAACAAACCGACCCAGAAAATCTGTAACCCACTCATTCCTTCCTCCTAACCCATCACTTCCATGTTCTCCTTCGAAACCATTTTCTTTCCCATCTTCATCATCCCTTATTTCAATAACACATACTCTCTCCCTCTTTCAAACTCATCACTCTCCTGGCGCCAAAGTCGCAAAAAAATCATCTCTTTTCAAACCCATCACACTAACACACATCACCGCCACCACGGATTGCTCAAGATGGCATCGTGAAGGAGGATAGTGGTGGAAACGAAGAGAGAAGAAGTAAGAAAGGAGAGCAAGGCAGCAGTGGTAGTGGTTCTCTAATAGCTCCGGCGACATCTTCCCCCAAGCTCGATATACAAGCAACACGATATAAGGAGGATTAATTGGCAACGCAATATATTCACAAGAATCAAACCAGAGAAAACAGCACATATAAGCAACACGATATATATACAAAAATAAATGAGGAGGATCAATTGGTAACAGTACCAACATGGAAAAAGGGTTAAGCAAAAGGGGCGAAAATCTTAGATTCTTAGAGATATGATTACATAGAGCAATTAATTTTTCAGAATCTCGATTAAGCAGCGAAACAGAACAACAATTTAGTTACAAAACCCCACCTCAAAGCCAAAGCCAAATCCTCTTTGATGATGATGTTGATATAATTTCTTTTGAATTACTGCAATGTTTTTTCTTTTTTTTTTTCTTTCGCTTTGTCTGTGTGTGTTGTTCCTTGAGAGAATTTGGTTTTGGTTTGTTTCTTAGAAATTAGTTTTGGTTTTGATTTGTTTAATTTTCCTTTTATTTTGATACTAGTTTTGTTTTTTCGTAATCTTTTTTTAAGGAATTTTGAATGTACCAAAAAAATGATGATGATGTTAGATTTCCATTGAGAGAAAGGGAAGAAGGATAAAGTTGGAATAAAAATAGCTGATTAACCGTTAACTGTTAAAAAATTAATGGTAAGAGTAAAATTGAAACTTACAAAAAACGTTAAGGATAAAATTAAATCAAATTAAACGTTAGGAGTATTTTTGAAACTTTTTGAAAACGTTAGAGATAAAAAGCATACAATATAAAGTTTTCTTAATTTTGTTTTAGAAAATTTTTTTCAAAAGCTTCTTCTTAAGTGCTTTCAAAAGCATCTCATCTTTTAAAAGTTGTAAACACAAACACATCGTCTTTTTTATTTACTAAACACAAAATAAGGTGCTTATCTTTTTTAAAAACTCAAACACCTCTCGAAAAACTTTACCAAATTAAGTCTAGAAGCAATTGAGATTTACTTACTCTCTTATGCTTCTTTGATTCAAATTCTTTCATATTTGATATTTTGCATAACACCCTTCTTTTTTGTGATTTGACCATAATATTAATTAGCACTAAAACATTCTTTATTAGCATAAAGGAACTTTCCTATGATAACCTTGTTTAGTACTCCAAATACTTGTGCTTTACTCATATTAATATCAATGTCCATTCTTTTTTATTTTGCACACGGATGCCGTTGCACTATGTTTGTTTTTCAAGCATCGACATTTAAAATAGAATCCTTCTTAATATAATTTGTTGTCCAAGTCTTGGATATAATTCTTCTATCCTTTGTGATTATTACTTCATTTGCAAGGTTTTAAATCTGATCCATTTTACTTGCTATATTCATTTGGTATGCAATACTAAACACACATCAAATTTAAAACCAACTAATGTTTATTATCATCAAATATATTATTTTATCACTTGACTTAACAGTTGTGGTTAATGTGATACTAATTATCTTAAATAAACATGACAGTGACCTCTCGTGATAATTGGGGTTGATTACTTAAGGTTAAGGTTAGAGGATGACAAATGAGATGAAAGTTGCTAAGTAACTCATTTAACTCGTAAAAAAAAATGAGGGTCAACATAAAAAATTTAAACCACCAAGAATAAAAGCTAGCTTTTTTTTTGTACCAAAGTCGGTTCCACCAACCCGCCCTGTCCAAGACACAACCTACCCTCCCAATCCCACTAGATATCCTAATCTTATCAGAAGCTCTCCACTCAACAATCACACACTCACAACTTATTTCAACGCACCTCAACCATGCCATTAGGGCTGTCAAACGGACAGGCCTGACCCGTTTAGCTCGGTTTTATACGGGCTAGAAATTTTCATTTCTAGCCTGACCCATTTATGATCAGCTCGACAGGTAAACGGGCAGATCCGTTTAATTAATTAATTAATTATTTTTAAAAAATAAATAAATATTTTTATTTTTAACTTAAAATATTACTTTTGACAAAAAATACCTTTTTTTAGCCAAATAATTTTTTTTAGTTGATGAGTCGAGTTTTCGGGTCGGATAAGATAAAATATAGGAAAAAATGCTATTTTTTTAAAAATTAAAAATAAATTAAATAAACGGGCCAACCCGTTTAGCCCGCGTACTAGCGCGTTTAAGCCCGAATTTTTTCGGATTAAACGGGATAGCCCATTTAAGCCCGGATTTTAAATGGTCCGGGCTCAGAGATAGAAGCCCGTCCATTTAAACGGATAAACGGGCTGGCCCGACGGGTTTGGCCCATTTTGACAGCCCTACATGCCACACACAATCACTACCACAACACCTAAAGCCACCTAAAACACGACTTCTACACACAAAGAACCACACATACATCACTCTCATACACTTACAAAAATATTGATCCTCAACTACTACTAGTCCTATCCTTGAGCAGACACCAGCTTCTGCCAAGATCAGATTTCTGATTGAGAATGGTGGATTATAACGCCAGGACGAGCTTAAAGCATTTGTGGTCGCGTGCTTAGCAATTTCATGCACCAATTTGTTTCCTTCGCGAGACACCCACAAAAAACCACAGTTAGGTATGCTTTCTTTCAATTCCCAAATATCTTGTAGAATAGCATCAATTTCTGTAATTATTGTCCCTGATTTAATAGCTTGAACTAGATTTCAGCAATCATTCTCAAATAAAACATATTCTAGTTGCAGGTTCTTTGCTAGTATCATAGCATCTCTTAGAGTGTTTGCTTCTACTGCTAATAGTGAAGAGCACATCCTGTTAGAAGTTGAAGTAGAAAGCACCATCCTAGCACAAATCTCTCATGACTGCAGCAAAAACACCTTTGTAGGAGCCCAGAAGGAATGAAGCATCAATATTGCACTTTATCCACCCACTCAGAGGTGGTTGCCAGGTAATATTCCTCTGAACTTTCCTAGCTTGGTTTGCTGATTGCGAAACAAGAACCCTACTTGCACAGAAATCAGATTCCATAGCTCTAGCTTTAATAATTGTTAGTATAGGATTAGGCTTGACATGTTGATATAACACTTTGTTTCTCTCTTTCTAGATTTCCCAAATAAGACAACACAACTTTCTACAAAAAACTTTATAATCAAACTGCAATTCTTCTCTAGATCTTGTAATATATTTAAAAAACAATTTTCAAACGATTTTATATTATTATGATTTGGGCAGCATCGTAGATGAGCCCCAAACCACACTGCTCTGGTCCAGGGACACAACAAAATGCAATATTCTATGGTTTCAGATTCCTGCAAACATATTTGACAAACATAAAATTTTGTTAGCTTTTTAATATACAAATTACTAAAAACATGCAAAATTTTTTTAGCAACTTTCCAAATAAACGTTTTAACTTTTGCTAGAAGAGTAATGCTAGAATATCCATTTGCCATTTTTTTCCAAACAGTATGATCTTGATTGCTTGTGGAAGGTTTCCAATTTTGTTCCCTGCTCGAATTCTTTTTTAACATATGGTAACATGATTTAACAGTAAAAACCCATTATGATTTGGCTCCAAAATAAAACAATCCTTTTTTTAATCTTTTTAATAGAGGTTTTCAAAATGTATTCACTTACCTCTTCATCAAAAAATTCCCTGATTTTGCATATATCCAGGATCTATCCTCTTTAAGAATATCACTAACTGTCCAAATGCCCTCTTTCTTAGCGACAACTTTCCTATTATATCCCAAGATCCATCTATCTTTTAAAATGTCTATTATTTCGCATCCCCTATTGACTATCTCCCAAACTTCTTCAAAATGCTTGTACCTTTTAAGATGCTTTTCCATACCCATGATGAGTTATTTCCTTTTACAGCTTCCCAAAAAGAAACATTCACAAAATATTTTGCTTTTAAGACTTTAACCCACAAAGCTTCCCAGTTTCTAACAATCCTCCATGCTTGCTTGGCTAAAAAAGGCCAATTTTGAACCTGAAAATCTTTAAATCCTAAGCCTCCTTCTGTTTTTTTCCTACACATGCTTTCCCAACTTGTCCAGTGGATACCTCTCTCTTTTCTATTCGACGTCCACCAAAATCTTGCCACTTTACTTGTTAACCTACTATAGAAACCTTTAGGAAATTTCAAAATATTCATAGCATAAGTAGGGACTGATTGTATAACTGCTTTGATTAGAGTCTCTTTCCCTATTTGGTTTAAAAGTTTCTCATTCCATCCATTCAATTTCTCTTTTACTTTTTCTTCAATCTACTTAAGAGTACAATTCTTAGATGATCCCCACTGTGCAGGTAATCTCAGGTACTTCCCGGATGCTCCCAAGTTGACATGCCCAAAATCTCCTCAATTTGTACCCTGACTGCCACAGAAACATCCTTACCAAAGAAAAATGGTAGACTTTTTTAAATTTTTTTTCTGCCCTATAGCTTTTGTATATTTGTTGAGAATTAACAAAATTTGATATATTTCCTCCTCATTGGCTTTAGAAAAAATAATATAATCATATGTAAACATTAAATGTGTAATTTCTGGAGCTTGAGGAGCAATCCTTACACTAGAAATTTCACCTTCAATTTCTGCTTCCTCCATCAAAATAGAAAACACCTCAGCCATAATAATGAACAAATAGGGTGATAACGACGGATCACCCTACCTTAATCCTCTGCTTGGCTGAAAAGTTTTGGAGTAATTCCCATTCAATTTTATTTTAAAACTGACTTTAGTAACACATTTCATTATTAATTTTACCGTATGCTTGTTAAAACCAAAAGCTATTAGGATTGCTTCTAAAAATTTCCATTCAACTCTATCGTAAGCCTTGTTAAAATCAAGCTTAATGGCTAAATTTTTAGAAGCATTCGTACCCCACAAACCGATAGAGTGTAACATTTCTTGGACAATAATGATGTTGTCTTGAATGAGCCTTTGTCCAACAAATGCACTCTGAATAGGTGATATTATTTTATCAATGATCTTTTTCAATCTTAGAAAAAGCACTCTTGAGATGATTTTGTATAGATAATTACAACAACTTATAGGTCTCAAGTGGTTGATTGATTTCGGAGTTTTTATCTTTGGAATGAGTACTAAAGTAGTTTCGCAAATATTAAACAGGAGATTGCTATTTCTAAAAAAATCTTTTACTGCTTCACATACCTCTTCTCCAATTGTTTCTTAGTGTTATTGATAAAACAAACCATTTAATCCATCTGGACTTGGAGCTTTTGATTTGTCCATGCTAAATGCCGCAATCTTGATTTCATCATTAGTAACTTCCTTCAGCAAGTCTTCATTCATTTTTTTCGTACACTCTTCTCTGAACCTTTCTAATACAATCTTGAAATTCAAGATTAGATGATGCTGAAAACAAATTTTTAAAGTAATTTTCAACATAGTTAAGCACATTATGTTCACCACTGATCCAACATCTATTCTCAATTTTTAATCTTACAATCCTATTTTTATCTCTTCTTATAAGAGTTGCAGCATGAAAAAAATTTTGTGTTTTTATCTTCGAGCTGCAACCATTTAACACGAGACCTTTGTCCCCAAAAGATTTCTTACTGCTTCCATAGATTTCTAATCTCATTTTTCAACTCCAAAATCTTTTTCTAATTTTCCTCATTTAAATCTTATTTCAAAGCATCTTTCAAAAGCTTTTTCTTATTTTCAATCTCAACATCAGTGTTTTTAAACTTGTTATTGTTCCATTTCTGAAGGGCACCCTTATAGTTATTTAGTCTTTGATTTATCTTACCCCCATTTTGAACTAGCCTGATTAATGTTAGTGTTCTAACCATGTTTAATAATGTTTGGACATTCCTCATGCTCCTCCCAGTAAGCTTTATATCCGAACTCTCTTATTCTTTTACTCTTCAATTCTGATTCAAAAATAAGAAGGCAATGATTCGAGCTAATAGCTGGAAGAGCCTTCAAAACAGCATGGGAAAATGTCTTTCTCCATTCATAATTAACCAGGGCTCTATCTAATTTTTCTCTAGTTACAAAACCATTTCTAGGATTACTGAATCAAGTGAATTTAGCCCCTTTTAATCAAGATCTAATAAACCATTTTCATCAACAAAATTTCTAAAACTTCTAACATGTGCTGCTGGTTTTGGCTGGAGTCCCACCTTTACTTCCTAAAACAAAATGTCATTAAAGTCTTCGATTAGCAATCTCGGGATGTTGCTTGGACCTATTCCTCTTGTCATCTCCTCCCAATGTTTTCTTCTTCTGTAAGGATCTAGGTCGCCATATATAAACACTGCATCATAAGCATTACTATTTGAGCTATTACATAAGTAAGTTTTAATATAATTAAAACTCCACGAATACACATTAATATTTATAGATTCTTTCCAAAACAAGCAAAGACCTCCCGACAAGCCCCGGGGTTCAACGCAAAAAGTATTCTTGTATTCCAAAATCTTCTACACTTTTTACACTTTGCTTCATTTGCCCTAGTCTCCATTAAAAACAAAACAGACGACTTAAACTTTTTAGAAACATCTTTTAATTCATGAATTGTCGTGGGAGCCGTCAAACCGTGACAATTCCAGCTAAGGATACTCATAGCTTCTTTTGGGGCATGATAAGGCCTGCCTTCTCAGCCTTGTCATACTCTATTTCTTCCTTTCTTTCCTTCAAGTTGCTGGTTTCTTCAGTTGCTGCTTTGTTGATCTTGTTGCTACTATCTTTATAATTCAGTTCCTCTTCCTTCCATTTCCTTTTCAGGTTCAAAGCATTCTCCATATACAGGGCAAGCTCCAATCCTCTCTACTGGTTTGTCTCTAACTGCCCCTTATTTTGTCCCTCGTCTCCATCTTCATCTGAGTCATCAAGCATTTCCACCACATATGTGCAACCAGGTTTGGCTCTATACTTCTTTATTTGCCTTTGAACATTTGCTTCTGTGATTACAATTTCTTTCCCTTTTGCTTGCTCCTTCTCTTGCTCATCTTTAAGCTCTTCCATCTTCAGTTGTCTTTCTTGATTCTCAGTTTTTGTTCTCCCCTTTGCCTCTATCTTTTTTTCTAGTGCTTCATTTTCCTTCAGCTCTTTCTCTAGCTCTTTCTTGTGTTTCTCCAACTCTGCCTCCCTCTTCTCAATTTCTTGTAATTTCCTCAGCACCTCACCAATTGTCTTGCTGCTTTTCCCTGTTCTTCCTCTCAAAGCTTTTTCAATTTCTACCATTTTTTGATCAACGAATCTTCATTCTGCTTTTCTGAGCCTTGTATTCTTATCTCTTTCATCTTAGCCCATCTTGCTTTAGCTCTATTCATTGCAAACTCCAATTCCTGATTCCGGTCATCATCTTTTTCATTGATTTCTTCTATTTCTAGCCACATTCCTATCTCTTTTTCTCTGATCTTCTCCCTTGAACCATGTTCTTCTGTCACTTTGTTCGTTGCTTGGTTTGGGTTAATTCCTTCTACCTCCATGCATCCTTTCATCTTGTTGCAGCTCTCTCCCTTCCTAGCTTTGCTTTTGTTCTCCAATTTCTCTGAATTGTCATCACTTGTTGTATCTTTTGATATGTTTTGCTGTGCATGCTTGATTTGTATGTTATCCAAATCAACCACATCTAGAGATTTTGCCCTATTCACTCCTAGACCTGGTCCATATCTGAGAATTTTGTTATCTTTCAATGACATTGCCAATGAATAGGTGCACTCTCTCTTTGCATGTCCTAATCTCCCAACTCCCGCACTTATAACAGTAACAGTCCATAATTCTTTCAATCTTGAAGTCAATCTACACCCTCTGATTGTTAGAGACTCTCATCCAATATCCTGTTTGTAATGGTTGTGTTATATTTAGTTGGACTTTTGCTCTCAGGAATGACCTTAATAAAGTTTTCTTCTTCCATGCGTCCTCCCCTTCTAGCACCTTTCCAAATGCATAACCCATATTCTCCGCATTCCTTCTGCTCATGCAGTTTCTTGGGACCCCATGCATTTGAATCCACAACTCCATTCTCATATGATCCACCTCCACAGCTGATTTGTCTCCTGTCCAAGGGTGCATATTGAGAAGATAACCCCTGATGTTCCAAGGGCCATCCCTCCACAACTTGAACCCCAGTATGCTATCCTCAAAACTTATCAGCACTTTGTTGACTCCCACATATGATATGTTGACTCTTTTTGGTTTTTCCCGAATTCCCATCAAGGCAGCTTTTATAGTTCTGAAGGTTAGCTCTTTGTTAGTGATAACCTTTGCTACATAATTCATAGTGTCTTCGTTAAATCCATCTTGATTTTCTAGCTCTGCTTCAATGGTAATTTCTTCAATTGGGTGTGCATCAACATTCTCCATTGCATGCAGGTAATGGCTCAAGCAGGACGTTGCTCACGAAGATGAAAATCGAAATTCACCAAATGCTAGCTTGTAACTATAATCTGTTTGTTGTTTGGTACTCGGAATTGGCTATATAAGAGTAATCAGTGGTTGAATGTAACTTTTGAGGGGATTAAACAAGTTTGATAAACTTTCTTGCAATGTAAGGTTACAAGATGAACAGTGGTTTTGGTCAAAGAATTTGGTTTATCATTGAAGAGGATAGAGTGTAGGTTTGAAAGTGATTATGCTATTTCATGATAATATTGTATTAAGGTTAAAAGAAGGGATTTGATGGTTTGTATGGTGACTAAGGTTGGAAAGAACTAGGTGTTCTCACTTCGCTCTCCTGTTGAGAGAAAAGCTCTCCAGTTGAGAGAATAAAAGCTAGGTTAAACTTGTACTACTTGACCTGTGGATATCGTCGGGGCGGCGCAAGCTAGCAAGTACTGCATTTTATCCAATTTTTTTCATATAAAAAATATAAAATGATCACACATAAGTTTAAAATGTTCAAATGTAACTTGATACTACAAATTAAACTCACCACCTTCTTTTCCATTCTTCGAATTCTAGAGTCATTTGCAACGATCATACAATTTACACAACATAACGGAACTAGAACTATTATTAAGAGAGTCGACATAAAAAAACATAAATAAATAAGAGTAAATAACCTTTGTAATAAACTTTTTCTTCTTTCAAGTTTTCAAAAGAGAGAGAAAGATGTGTACAGAAAAAAGAGAGAAACTTTTTAGCAGGCGATGTGGGATAAAAATATTTTTAAAAAATATCAAACTTGCCTTTGAAAATTTAAAAATTTATAAAAATATCTCAATTTTATTAACAATAAAAATTCTTTTAAATTATTTAAAAATATAATAGAAATATATTTTTGTCATCTGTCAAACATGACAAAAATACTCAAAATTTGACATTTCTATCATGTTTTTAAATAATTTGAGAGTATTGGTGTCGTTAATAAATTTCGAAATCATTTTTGTCAAACTCTAAAAATTTTAAAAATAATATTGATTGTTTATTTTTTTTTATTGTATGATTTACTCATTTTTAAATGGTCACTCTTAATAGGGCTTGGCAAGTATGTCCACTTGGCATTTGCCATCTAGTTAGGAACTTGGGATTGGGAAGTGGTTATATTGTTGGCTTCAATGAGAGGTGTACCGGATTTTATTCATCGCGGAAGAACTTAGAATCCATAATAGTGTACAAATGAGTGGATTCATATGTTTTGATATCTAGGATCGGAGATTATCCAATCTATGAGGAAAAAAATGTTAGATTTAAAATTTTGTTAGGGTTAAAATTTAAAAACTAAAAAGGGTAAAATTAAAAAAATTAATGATATAAATAAAACTAAAATTTATTTTAAACATAAAAATTATTTTTAAAATCTCACGGACAAACGGTATATTTTATTCTTGTTGAAAATTTGAACTTTAAAAATACTTAAACGTGAAAAAGTTTCTGTTAAAAAGTCAAAAATATAAAAATTCTGAAATAAAGAAATAACTATACTAGGTAACCAATAAAAATTCAGCTAATATCAGCCAATAACTTAAATTGAATGTTTTATTTTTTTATGTTTCGAATATTCTATTTTTATGTTTCGTTTGTTCTGTTTTATGTTTCAGATATTCTATAGCTTCATTGTGGATGTGCTATAAACAGTAGTTTTAGATATTCTAATTTTTATTGACTAATTTATTAGTTAAAAAATTATTAATTACTTATACTTTTTTATAAAACATCTATAAAACTAGTAAATAATCCTCTAAAAAATACCTTAAAATTCATTTTCGGAAGCAATATGAAAAGAAAAGCAAAAAATAATTGATGTGTGATAGCCTGATAGGTCAAAAACACGGCACAAGGGAACACAAGAATTCTCCTTCAATTAATTCCACAGTTCTGACTTCTGAGTCTAGCATCATAATCAACACACACACGAAGGTAAACACGCATTGGTTTGTTGGTCTCTTTTGAACACAACACACCCAAATCCTAAAAAATTCATCAAATAAATACATAAAATAATAATAGTAATAATGATAATAATATTCGTAATATGACCAAATTGCAATTCGCAACCCCAATATTTCGTACGAACCTTCCCCCTTCACCCTCATATATAAATATAGAGTCCCACATTCAGCTTCCAAAGCCACATAACAAACCCTCTTGATTCCTCTTCTTCAAAGTTCATTCCACAACCAGAGTTTTTTCATCGCTGCAAAGGGGGTGAAAAAGCTTGTGTTGTTGTTGTTGCTAACCAAACGTTTGATTTGATCTGAAATTTCCTCAATTATTATTGGTTTTTATAATAATAATATATATTCTGTGGTAAAATTATTTTATACTATTTAAGGCTTTAGATATTCTTTTTGACCCTTGATTGTCTCCGGCTGCATATCTTCTGTTTGATAAATTGCCTTCTCTTCCCTTTTTGATTCCTAAGGCTCCTTCTCTTTTGGGTCTCTAATGGCAACTTGGGTTTTATCAGAATGTGGCTTAAAGCCTCTTCCACCAACATTCCCTAGACCCAGAACTGGGATTGTTAATTCTAACTCTAACCCCTCAAAGGTTGGATTTTTATGCACAAAAAACAATGGTGTCTTTTCAGATCCAAAGTTTCATTCCGGAAGAAGCTTTACAAGTTCTAGCTTCAGGGATAGAAACTTTGGGTTGAGGGTTAGTGCCCCTTTGAGGGTTACCCCTATTGAAGAAGAGGAAGTGAATAAAGAGGTGAAAATCAATGGTGCTGTTGTTGAGAATGAAGTTGGTGAATTTGACCCTGGAGCACCACCACCATTCAATTTGGCTGATATTAGGGCAGCAATACCAAAGCATTGTTGGGTGAAAGATCCATGGAAGTCAATGAGCTATGTGGTGAGGGATGTGATTGTTGTTCTTGGATTGGCTGCTGGTGCTGCTTACCTCAACAACTGGCTTGTTTGGCCTCTTTATTGGGCTGCTCAGGGGACCATGTTCTGGGCACTCTTTGTTCTTGGCCATGATTGGTAACTGACTACTGATTATTACTTTTTGGTTCATTTTACTTTGTTTTTGTTTTTCAGTATTTATGATTCTGTTATAGTTCTTCTTGTTGTATTAACTTTGTTTTTTTGTCTTTTTGGGATGTTGACTTTGGTTTCAGAATTGTTTCTTCATGTGTGTTTAATTGTTTGATTTTTGGTAATTTTTTCTTTTTCAGTGGTCATGGGAGCTTTTCAAACAATCCCAAGCTAAACAGTGTTGTTGGACACCTGCTACATTCTTCAATTCTGGTTCCTTATCATGGATGGTATGCTCCA
>JASCZI010060426.1:98969-112043 GCA_036250425.1 Stylosanthes scabra
CTTTTTTTTATAATTTTTAATAATATATTTTTAATGGAAAATGTGTATCTAAATACTCTTTGAATTTTATAAAATTATATTTATAAAAATTACCTTTTTCCCCAAAATTGGTCTTATAAGTTTGGACAATGTTTTTATTTTAGTTAATAAATATATATATATGATTATCAAATATATATGTATGCATGATTGTCTTTTTGGTTAATCCCTTTAATATTTGGTCATCACATTTTATGTTGTTTAAATTTAGTTAAATTATTCTGCTAGTTTTTATAATTTCATTAATTTTTTAATTTGGTTTCTATAAAAAACGTTAGATATAACGAAATATTTTTATGTAGCATTTCGCTTTTAATTTTTAGGATAGAGAAGTTTCATTTAATTGTTTCATATAATTAAAGATTTTTCATATTCCAAACTAAACATACAGTTAATTCCAATTTCAATTAAATGCCTCTATATGATTCATTATTTTCCAAATCATCATTTATGCCTTCTAAATTTCTAATTTGTTTTCCATCTACTTAAAAGTGATCCCATAGGATGATTAGAACTTCATGGCCGTACTTAAACAGTTAAACCTAAGAGCAGGTCTTACGTGGGTGCCTTTGAATATAGGGTCCCACAGGGTGGTGGTGTCAAATATATCATATTTTCAATTTTTTTTGTGACTATATCATATTTTCAATTTAAAACAGAGAAATATTTTACAATTTACCAATTATTACCATTTTCTATGACACCTTGAGAATTTGGACCTCAAGGGCTGCGTCCACTTTTTCATGGTGGAAGGTGGAAAATGATGCATCTCATGAATCATGATCATTGAATAATCAATTTTGGTTGTTGATTTCCACGGTTTTGCTAGGTATGAGTGATGATGACATTCAGTATTCAGGAACACACACATACATAATAATAATAATGATAAATAAATAAATACATAAATAATAATAAAAAGTCAATTTGTATATTAAAATCAATAATCTCACATCATATATTAGTCTAATCTAATTTAATATATGCATGCACCGTAACATCAATTTTATAGTCCCCTCCTTTATCTTTTACTAATTTACAAATACATAAAACACGAGTTTCGCAAGAATAAAAAATATTTAGGTACAAGTTCGAGACCACTTTCTATCTTTACCTATCATATACACACACCACGTCAAAAATGTCTCATTCTATTGTCTTCTTCCTCCTCTTACAAAGCATTTCTTTTATATATGGGTGAGAGAGAGAGGAGAAATTGATTGAAAATTAGTTAACACTAAGATTTTTTTATTAAAAAAAAAAACATGTAGAATTCAATAATAGCTTTGTATTGGGAATAAAGTGAAGGGGAAAAAAGAGAGAAGAAAATGTGTTTTCAAACCAGGGACAAATACAAGGAGGTAAGTATAGGCCTTGGCCTCCAAGATTTTAGAAAACAAAATATATAGTAAATGTATATTTATAAAAAAATTATTATATATTACATAGTTTTATTTCTATTTAAAAAATAATTTTATACTAATAATTAAATTATTAAATATACTTAATTTCTAATATAATATAAAATAAAAATAAAAGTGTAATTCAAATATTATTTATCTTTAATAATCAAATAACAATTATCAATATTAAAAAAGAATTTATATAGATTTCATTATTCAGTAATTCTATGATATATATTACTGTATGTATATTTTTATAATGTATTTTAAATTATAGATAACTTATTATAATTATGTGTTATCTTATTTTTACATTAAAATTTAGTTATTAAATCAGTTATGAGTATAAAATATATGTTGCAATATGAAATAAACATTAAAAATGACTTAAACAATACATATATTCATATATAAATATTTGGTGGCTGAATTTTGATATACAAATAACATTTTTTATAATTATTTATATCAATACATAAATTATGTATTTTATATATTAATTTACAATAAATATTACTATCACTTTAGACATTTTTATATAAGATTATAATTTATTTATAAAAGAATTACTAATTATTAATGAGTCGAGCTATAAATCAAATTCAATTTTTATGAGTTAATTTAAACTTGACCTAACTCAGTTACTCAACTCAATAATTAATATTTTTTTAAAAATTTTCGGGCCCCGCAGATCCAATTTTCTGGATCCGCCCCTGTTTCAAACTAGGATCTTGCTTAGGTATGTAGCGGAGATGAAAAAAAAAAAAGACTTTACCACATACCAATACTTTTTTTTTTCTAAAAATGAGAAATATAATTATTTTAATGTAATATTTGTTGGGTCTTACTTATTTTTAAAGCAATGATATATGTATATATATAACCAGAATTATTTTTTCTAAAAATAGAGACATTATTATTTAATTCTTCTCAAAAGAAGATAGTATTATTTATAGTTTTTTTTAATTGAATTTTTTTTATCATACTAAAAATTTTAATTAGATCCTTATCCTGATAAAAACATTAAATTTAATAGAATATTCTATCGGCTATGATGAATATAAGAATTAAAAGTGTACCCATAATATTAAGAAAATGCCAAAAATGTTCTCTCCGCCATTATCTCACACTTAAGCTCAAGAGAGCCTTTTTAAGACATTTTTTTTTAAAAAAATTATGTTAAAAATCATTAGATGATTTTTTGTTTGATTTTTTGATTGATTAAATGGCTTAATATAATATGTGTTAACATGTTAATTATCGTCCTACCTAATACTTATTAACAGATGGATCATGGTCTACTCTACCGACTGAAAATATAGCCATTTTTATCTTTTTATCTTTTTATGTTAATATGTAGTGTTAAAGAAAAAAAATGTTAACACATTCCTTAACATAAGTGGTAAGTGATTTAGGTTGTTTAAATGTTTAGTCTCGGGTTCGAACCTTGAAGACGGTATGTATGAAGAAGAGGATGTGACCACGTTAAATCCCCGAAAAAGATACTCGATAAAAGTGTAAGGGATTAGTTTGGACCTGCTAGATCTAGGATACCCACCGGACAAAAGAAAAAAGAAAAAAAGGTTTAGGTCTCATACAACAAAATGACCAACAATAAATCTTTGAATGAAATTTTAATTCATGATGGATTAATTCTTGACCGTCGAAATCGGGATACGTGAAAAAAAAAAAAAGTCCAGGTCTCATACAACTGAATTTATTGACCGTTGCAAGTTGTACCAAAAAAAAGTCATGCATGATGCATTCCAAGTAATTTGGAATGACTGTGTCCAAAAAAAAAAGAAAAGTGATTTGGAATGACCATCTGTAACCGAATCAGGATATTGGTCAAGCATTTCTTTAATCCTTCTTTATTTCATTTTTGTTTCTAAGTTTAAACTCTAAGTTAGCAAATTCTTAATTTTTCCTATTTAACTATTGTAATTTTTCTTTTCAAAAAATATAAATGCAATGCAGATTTTTGAGTAATGTTTTTTATAAAATAATTGGTTCTTCTTAGTCAATACATGATTTATTAATCAAACATCCATTTCCAATTTCTAGGACCCATCTCAACAAATAATGCAAGCTTAGCCTTAGAAATTTTCATCATTAGTCAACAAATTCGGTGCAGTTAGTTCTTGAGATGAACAGAATCATAGGACACACAACATACCCTTTTCATTTTTGTATTTAGAAAAGTCAGCAACTTCGGCAACTGTCTCATAGAATTAGTGACTCATTTTAATTTAATACATTATACATGAACTTCTTGTTCTTCTTGCTTTGTAAAATGCATATACGTTGGAATATATTATCCAATGTCTATTTTTCCACAATTACTTTAGACTTTAGAGTTTTAAAAAATAAAATAATCACTTCTAAAATGTATTGTGTATCATACACTAAGTTAAACCTAGTACATTATTATCTCACTATCAAATTGGATAATACATATTTAAAGATGAAATGTAAGTTGCCGAAATTATCGATAGAGATAAATGAAATTGAAAGACAGGATACACTAAAAGTTATTTCAGTCTCAGTTTCTTTTCCAAGTCCACCCTAATGGACATTGCAATTTTAACTTTCTCTCCAAAATTATGCCTCGGACACGACCATCATATCCAACTCAGTATCTTAAATAAAAAGTTAATGAATTTGATATCTTATAAACTTCTGACTTCTCTCTATTTCCTTCGATACGAGGCTAATTTTGAATTCTCACTCACTTTTGAACCTTAAGATTGTGAACTCAACCACCCTTTTCATTCCTCTTTACCTATTCATACTCCTTTTCCAACCATTTTCAGTGACAATTGTGTCTTCTCCACAGTCCACGTTGCCACTTACACTTCCAAAAATCATTTTTTTTTGTTTCTGTTTTAAAATTTGATTATGTCTCAAGCACCAAATGCAAAACATCGTTGTTTCTCTGGTTTCTTGCACACCCTTCTTTGTGATGGAAATGGAAACATTTCTGATCAAATCATTGAGTCATATGAGACACATCAAGTGCATCCAAGAAAGAGTGCAATGGTTAATGCAGCTTCTACACCAGGATTGATAGTAAGGTTAATGGGGTTAGATTCAATGCCGAATAATCCCAACTCGGAATTTAAAGAAACCATCCCAGATTCTGTTCCAAGGAGCAAATCAATGAACTTTTTGGATTACATATTGGAGTTTGATGATGCAAGCCAATCTAACCATCGCCGAGCGAAAATCTCGGCTTCATCCCGGGAGGTTCCTGAATTGTTTCGGCGCAAGAACCGCCGCGAAGTTCTCGTGCCGTGTTGGGACAGTGGAAGAAGAGACAGTAAGGAAGGGAAGAGCAGGAAAATTTGCAAGTTGAAAAATGAGCCAAGAATTGTAAAGAATGGTTGTTCAAAGTTTGGAAGAAGTTACAAAGATTCTAATAGCAGTCACAGAAAAAGTGATTGTGGATCAAGGTCAAGCACTAGAATGAAAAATAAGCAGATTGAAGAACTCTTTGAACCAAAGCAGATGAAAAATATGAGAATGCAATGGTCAAAAAAGAAGATAGAGATTGAATATAGCTCACAAGATCTTACCTCAGTTTCAATCCTAGACATCAATGACTATAAGTACCTCTATGGACCTGATTTTCTAGGTATGTTTAGAATCTGTTTTTGTGCTTCTGATTTCATTTGATTGACATTTATTTCCTCTGCTTTTGTAATTGAGTTGTGTTTTGTATGGATTCAGGATTTAAACAATTTAGATATAGATTGAAATTTTTAAGGGTTTATTTGTCCTAATTTTTAAATGGTTGAGGGCCGGATTAAGGTTTTCAAATCATTATGAGTTGGTTTGTCCAAATTGAAAATGGTTGAGGGCCAGATTGGGTGTTTAATCTTGAAATTATAAATTTGTTAATGTTAAACAAATAATCATTTTGTAGATTACACAAGGCCCTTAATGTCAGCAACAATGTGGGAATCTTCAGAGAAACAGTTCTTGGGCAATGGAATTGAAGACAGAGCAATGAAAGATAAAGGCTACACCTATCCCTACATCCATAAGGAACAAAAAGAGTGTCCCTCAGAATTAGAGATGAAGCTTTTCAACTTAATTGAAAATGATATGAAGGATTTATATTTCACAAAGAAGGGAATGTGTGAGGCTGAAAGGTTTGAGGAGATTGGTTTGGTGTATGAGCATCACATTTTTAACACTTTGCTGCATGAAATTGTGAACGAGCTTGTAGAAACATTCTAGTGAGAATTCTGATCATTTGATTTGTAGCACTAATAATTAATTTAAGGGGGATTTATTCGGTAAAAATGTAAATGATACATGCATTAGATCTTTGTAAATTCAGTCTGGAAAGTACACTTCACTATAATTTGACCCTCCACTTTCGTAATTTTTCCTTCCTCCAACCATTTCAAGAATTAATATGTCATAGCTATATACATCAGATTTATGCGAAACACTATCGTATATGCGACTAAATACTTCAGGTGCAATATATCCTATAGTTCCTCTTGTTCTCAATATGGACACAATACTCTCTTTCTTTTGACATATCTTGGGTAATCTGAAATTAGAGATTTTCGGACAAAAGTCTTCATCTAAGAGAATATTATGAGATTTAATATCAAAATGCAAAATTTTTGTACCACATTCTCGATGCAAATACTATAGTCCACGGGCAATGCCAATTGCAATTCGATACAATGTGTTTCAATCCAAATTGCAGGTAAGAGTTGATGATCCACTATCATAGAAGAACTTATCCAATGAGCTATTAAAGACGAACTCATAAATAAGTGCTCTTTTATTTCTTTCATTACAAAATCCCAAAAATGAGACAATGTTCACATGAGACCTTCTACTGATACTAGAAACTTCATTTATGAATTCTTCTCCGCTTCCTTTTGATTCGTTTATCACTTTCACTGCAACAAGACAGCCATCAGATAACTTTCTTTTGTACACAACACCATATCCTCCTTTGCCTAATTGATCACAAAATGAATTTGTGATTTTCTTCACTTCTGAATAATTATACATCTTTGGGGCTAGAAAGCCATAAGTTGTGATGAAATCCTCCACATTCTGGTCATCATCAGATTCCCCTGTTTTCTTAAAAGTTAACCTCCTTTGTGCTAAACTGAAGTATCTCACAGCAAATACTACAACAATTCCAACACCAGCTGTTGTTGCACCTATAGCAGTCTTAAATAATGCATAATAACCTTGTGAAATACATATAGATATGCATTTCAAACACTTTATTAATTAGTAACATGGAAGTAGCAGTGTTAGTGGTTCCATAAAACCTCTCAATTTAAGATTATACCTCCTTATTGCTAAAAGCCTGTTTTGATAGAGTTGATTTCAACATGAAAATGGCAGTACATAGTTTAATTGCAACAGATAAGACAGAAATCGACACGTGCATGTTGATGATAGTTAAGAAACATACTACATACATATACCTGAACAAGAATTGGAATGAACTCCATGATTACAGAAACAGGCGAAATGTCCATGATCATCATCGCTTCCACACTGGCCACCTGAAGCAGTGCATCTTCAAGCCAAAACCATTTTCCAACGCTCCCTGAATTGTTGAATCATTGCTAATGTTATCAAGAACAGAAGCTAGTACACATTGCTGCAACTTTGAACAAGCTTAAACGGATCCGGAGGAGTTGTATAAGAGTGTGATATTAGCAATAGTGTTATCGTCATATTGAAGTATATTTTCTTAAGAGGAAGTCAAGTATGTTTCATTGATCTAAATTATTTTATACAACATTTCTCATCTTCTACAACCTTGAAATAAACAATCAGCAAATAAAGGCGCCACAAAACAATAATGAAAGTGCGACACCAATCACACGATACTTCTTTCTTGATTGCTTGATAATAGCAAAATTTAATCAATGAACTTAAATTTAATACTGAGGCTTGTAGCTCTTTTGATTGTTAAATAATAGGATAGTTAGGATTTAAGCATCTCAATAGAAGCAACAAGTACCACTGGTTATCTCATGATGAATAGATCTAGTTTCAATCGCTCAGAATCATCATAATACAAGTTATATATATTATTAACTTTTTTCCAATGCATGTGACCTGACAAAACTACATACCATATCAAATATAGAATCCTTAAAAAATTGAAATGCAATCCTTCCAAGAATTCTATTTTCCAATTATTGATAAGGCAAAACCTGAAAATCTTAGGTACTACATAAAACTCATCAACTACACGTACACTTAATCTATGTATGGCGCATTTTAGCTTCAACGGGAGCGAGGCTTTCGGTATATTTGAAAATGTCACGACTTAACCACATGTTAATGTGCTCAGGATGGTACGGTAGTTCTCTTAATTCAAAATTTACAGGATCATACAATAATAATATTCCCGTGCCTCGCAGGAACATCACCAGAATATTCACTGAGCTCCCTTCTTGATTGGGTCCAAAACAAATGGGGATCGGATTCATGGAATACCCGTTCCATGGAGCAAAATTAAGATCTACATGGTGTCTGAAGAGCCACAAAGAAAAATCATGCTTCATCTCAAACACATCAAAATCCCGTGAACAATACATAGTTTCGGCTAACGCCAAATGCAGTCGTCCCCCAGACTCTCCAAAATACTTAACCACTCGGCGAACCCCCGTTCGGTAATTGGGGAATGTATTTTCTATGTGATTGAGGCGGAGGGTTTCGATATCCAGAAACACGTGGAACTCGGGGCATCCTCTGCACCAGTGGATTAAATTAAGGAGGGAGACGGAGAAAGAGGATAGGAATATGAGAAAGGAGAGAGTTCCTTAATTTTAGAGAGTTTCACGTGGCATATTTTGGTTGTTAAATTAAGGAGGGAGATAGAGAAAGAGGATGAGAAGAGGAGAATGGAGGAAGGTGATAAAGAAATAGGATATGGAGAAGAGGAAGGAGATAACTGTTAATTTTGGAGGGAAATATTTAATTTCAATTGCAATGAGATAATGACATGTGGCACATTTTGGTTGTTAAATTAAGGATGGAGATAGAGAAAGAGGATATGAAGATGAGAAATGAGAGGGTTTTTTAATTTTAGAGAGAGAGATTTAATTTCAATTGTAATGAGAGAGTGCCATGTGGCACATTTTGGTTGTTAAATTAAGGAGGGAGATAGAGAAAGAGGATAGGAAGAGGAGAATAGAGAGAGTTCCTTAATTTTAGAGGGAAAAATTCAAGGTTTCCGCTTTGGTGTTGGTGGAGAGAGGGTCAACGGGTGATGATTTCACATGCATGTGTTGTGAGGGTGACACGTGCATTGGGGGTGGGGGGGGGGGTGAGAGGCATGTGTTGGGACTGAAAGGCTAGCATTGATGTGACTTTTGGTCGGTGGGTGATTATGTAAATTAGGAACATAATTTGGTTGAGGTTATGTCTAAGGGATGGTTAACAATTGGGCTGTTTTTGTGCGATGGATGGGAAGCTTTTTGGCCTGGGGTGGGCTTCTTTTATTTTTTTTTTGACATGGGTGGGCTTCTTTAAATGATGTGGTTTTTGTGGTCTAGCTGGATAACTCAACTTTGGGTCATAAATGGGCTTCTTTTTTTGGACATGGGTGGGCTTCTTTAAATGATGTTGTAAGTAAATGAATTAAAACAAAATTGTTCATAAGTTAATAGGAGTTGGATAAAAATTTAAGTAGAACACCATCTTGAATAATATGCACTAAGGGGTTGGACATGAAATTGTGGAGGTTGTGCAATACATATATGATATGCAAGGTAATAAGGACGGTGACGGAAATGACATTTTAGAGTAAATCCCGAAAGGAACCCATTTCCTTAGGAGCAATGCTAGAGTTGGGCTTTCGTTCAATACTAGATGGTAGATAAGTTGTTCCTTTTAAATGAGAATTTGTAAGCAGTTGCTACAGTCGTGAAGGGTAGACAGGTGGTGGTGGTGGAAGAGCTACTTTGGCGGGCGGGCGAGGTTGGTCTTGAGAATAAAGATGTCAATTGTATTCCGATGCCTATGATAAGTGTAATAAGTGAGTAGGGTAGGAGTAGTAATGGAGGCTAATTGTTGCCTCATGTTACCATTATTATTTGTTGTCACCTCAGTTAAGTATTTAGGTTGAGTCTTATGTATCAACTCGGTCAGTGATCTTTAAATATGAAGGCCAGCGAGAAGAATAATTGAGTAAGAGAACTGAATGGAGGAATGCACTTGTTAAGTAAGAGTTGTACGAATCGTAGGATTGTGATAGAGCGTGTTGATGTTTGTTCTGAATTGCCAGATGAAGAAACAATGTTGAAGTTACCAGTCGCCATGTTTATGAGTTGAGGGTTCTATCATAATGTTTAGGATTGAGGCTTAGCATGAAACAATGTGAATGTTAAGCATGTGACTAGTTGATGGGAAATGTAAGAATTCGTGATTAATCGGTGATTCGGTGAAGGAGATGTTTAATCCAATGATACTTGTGATTAGCAAGAGATGTTTAATCTAGTAATACAATTAGGTAAATTTACGAATGAGGTAATTGCAATAGGTTTGTACTATAGTAAGAGATTTTGAATTGTGTAATTGTGTTTATGCGGGTGTTGAATCTCATCTTCGAATGCAGGTAATGTATGAAATTGTGCACGACGAACAGTAGAGTCATTATTGGAGGGGTTAGAGTATTGAGTGTGAAAGAGAGACGACTATTAGGGTTTAGGATTTGTGCAGCGTATCATTAGGGTTATGGGCGATATTAAATTTTTAAAATGTAATAGAAAAAGAGTGTATATAATTTTGACATTAGATTGTAATAAAAAGTATGTTTTTTTTTTGGTTTTTTTGGTGTCTAATTTTGTTTGCCAATTTATCAATAATTTTGATAATATATTTAAAAAGAAAAATTTTTCACTATCAAAGTTATAAAAACTAGAAAAAATTAAAAAGAAAAGAATGTAATATGTCAGGGAAACCTTAATTTTGTCGAAAATGATGTTACACGTGATGTACGATGAAGACGATAAAAAATTGCTTTTGACCATGAAAATAGGAAAGGAAAATTAAAAATTGATTTGGAAAAATAATAAGGGAAGTTGAATTTTTTAGTTTGAAAATTGAGAATTTTTGTTAGGAGGGAAGGATAAAAATTTGGGACTGGTTGGGGCGGGCTAAAGTGGTGGCCCATGAAAGTCATCTCTATGTGGGCCCCGCTAATTGGTGTAAATGACTAAGTTAAAGGGGAAATAGAAGGAAAAAAAAGAAAGTCATTGTTTCCTTCTTCGGATGCCCTAATCGAACGAGCATTTGGGGAAACAGTGCAGACACGACCATGGAAGAGGGCAAGTACTCGCATTACGCGGTGAGGGAAGGTCGCGTGAAGGGCGTGTACACTAGTTGGGAAGACTGTGCGGCTCAAGTGCTCGGATACAAGGGGGCGCAGTTCAAGGGATTCAAGAAGCTGGAGGAAGCATTAGCGTATATGAACAAGCGGTCGGACGGGAAGGGGAAGGGGAAATCAGTGACTGCTACGTCAACGGCGGCAGAGCAGTTGCACCCACACATGGCGAAGCTTGGCATGGGAACTCTCCGGACCTTGGCGACACAAGGGGGCTCCTCCTCCGGCGATGGAAGTGTTCCGACAGGGACCTTCGAAGGTAAGTCTTTAATTAACTTTGCTATGAGAAATTCATGGGTATTCGAAAATAAGAATGGGGTAGGAAACATGTGGTTGGGGTTTGTGTAGAGATGGGTAAGGGTTTGAGAGGATGAACTTATCAGATTCTGAATGTTTTGATGCAGATGTTGACTATGTTCCTGAGACGCAAGGAGGGGGTTTTTTGATCATGGAGGACATGGAGTTTTATCTACTCCGTGCATGCCATAAGCTTGAGTGCGGTCTTCCGAAAATTGACAGGAAGGTTTTATATGATAACTGCGGGGAGAAGCTCTTTGCCTTCAGGGCGGGTCTGCACTGCGAGGAGAAGGGATAGAAGTGTATGCGGAAAGCTGTTACTGCCCTGATGAAGCAAGATCCAGGCAGGATGTGGCGTACAAAATTCTGGAGAAGTTGCTAATCCAAACTGGGCATTCAATTTCTGATTTCAACTATAGGAAGCTGTGTTTGGCCCAACAGCGCATAGAGGAGCTAGAGGGGATCCAGGACAGCGCGCTGGCAGAGAGGCTGCTTCAAGTCGAAAACAAGTGTGAATTTCTGTAGAACCAGCTGGAGATTTATCAGAAGCACTTGGGTTTCTAGAGTAGCAGTCGGGTAGGGTTGTTCTTAATGCTTGTTTAATATGGTAGTGCTGCACTGGGTAAATATTTTAGGGTGTTAGTTAATTATGAACTAAGTATTTTAGGTGTGAACTGTGACTGTGTCATCGGATTCGAATGGCCCTTTATGAAGGGTCTTGGTTATGGCTAATTAAGGTGTCTAACTAGTTAATTACTTTTGAAAATCTTTTAAATGGAAAATATGTGTATTATGCAGTGGTTATTTATGCTCTTGTTTATTGCTTGAAGTGCTTGTTATGTCTGTTCCATGAATGAGACTTGTTTTTGGTAGTTTGTGTGAGGTTAGGATTCTTGATTTGTTGTGTCCTGCTTATGCAACTGTTGGAAAAAATTGACATCCTAGTGTTAAATTTTTTTTTTCATTGAGAGTTGTGTTGCAGTGGAATATGTATTGTCGATGAGAAAATTTGTTTTGATTTTGAAAAGAAGGTTTTCTGTTTGGAAATGTATTTCATTGTTGTAAGTTTTGTGTATGAAACGCAGATTGCTTTCTGTCAAGTTGTTGTCATGGGTTTAGTGTGGTCATGTTGGGCCGAAATGGGGGAGTCACTTGGGTTCAGGGTTCGGGTCGATCTTTTTTTTTTTTTTATCCAGCAGGTCGTTGTCATTGCAATCGGTTTGGCAGGTGACCAATGTTGGCAATAAATAGTGTGGGGGCAGTGCTTAATCACAGTCACACTCTTTACACACATTGAGTTCGTGTTTGGTGTCATTGCAACTCAATCATGGGTAAGAACGCAAAGGACAAGGGCAAGGAGAAGGAGAAGGTAGGCAAGTCAAGAGGTTCTGGCGCTGAAAGCTCACGATCAGAAAGTGCTCCGTAAATACTTACTTACTTTGATGGTTTTTTCTACTTTGGGAGCTGACATTTTCATACGTCTTTGCAGAGAGCTACCCACGGTTGTGGAGGAAGAGGTTAGCGTGGTGGATAACCAGATACTAGGGTACTTGGAAGACCTTAAACATGTAATCTGATCTTGTTTTCCCACATACGTTTACTGTGCAATGTTGTCATGTATCCAAAATTGTTATGTTGCTTGTTTTTTATGGCACTATCAGTGGTCCCCGTCATGGCAGGCTAGTGTTAGTGGTTAGCTTTATTTTATACAACTGGAGCAGAGGTGCTTCACTTTAACCCTTGTTTGTCAGATACTTTCTTGAGAATTTTGTTGTGTTTCGGGGTAAAAACAAACTTGTCTCTTTCATGTAAAACTTGAATTTTGCTGTGCTGCGGTGTTGTGCTTGATGAGTATCAGAAAAGTGAAAAGGATGGAGTATTGAATGTGGGTTGGTGGGAATTAAGGGTTGGTTGGTTGGGAGTTAATGTTGTTAGTTGAAGAAATTGATT
>JASCZI010060426.1:112848-126755 GCA_036250425.1 Stylosanthes scabra
GCACATTATTCTGCAGACAGTCCGTTCAAGGGAGGAGACATTGGCGTCCATGTTGCACGCTAGCACCACCCAAGTGCAAACCACCATACAGTTGTAGCCCAACAAGGCCGTTCCATTGAAGCTTTGACCGAGAAGATAGCCAGGCTAGAGTTGCGCTGCAAAACTGTTGAGAGCAAGTGTGTTGGAGGAATTCCCGTTGTTGACGTGGAATCATTTTAGCCAAGGTCTCTTCGAGACATCATGTGCGACGTGGGAGTCGAGGAGGGGTGCGTTACAAAGCAGGAGGGTTCACTTCACGGTAAAGCCGATTCGAAGTCTGTGGGAAGGGACGGCGTGGGGAACAATGGTCTGCGGAGCTGCAAGGTAGGTTTTAATTGTTTTTGCGTTGGTCAGAGTTGGAAAGCTTCTGTACTTAATGAACAAAGACATTGTTTAGACTGATTGTGTGGAAACTGCTTCGGGTATTTCAGCGAAAATTGGAATTTGTCACCTTTTCATCGGAGGACATGAATATCCTCTACTCTATCAAGCAGCAATATTTGGGTCCCCTTTTGCGTTTTGGTCGCACAATAGGACTGAGATGCTGGCAGAGGAGACCCCTAATGTAATGCCTTATTGTCTTGTTGTTTGGTTACTTATTTGTGCATAAACATTATGAATAAGATAAATTATGACAGTGTAATTGCGTCTTATTCAATTTGCAGTGTCTAGAGCTTGCTTTTCGCCCCTCGGCTGGGATGAGGTTTGTCGGAACTGAGCTGGCGGTGGCGGCCTACATATTTGCCAACGCCGGCGAAGAGAATGAACGCATCTACCAAGATGCCAATTGCGATGGAAGCAGGTTCAGGCTTTGGTCACTTATACCAGGGGAAGAATTGTATGATGATGTGAGTTGGCGGTGTCTTATTTATATTTCCTTGAACCGTCATTTTGGACATGTAACAAAACTGCTTGATGTTATTGCATTGTAAGCCTTACCCACTGATCATGACCTTTCATGCAGGTTCTTAACATGGTCGTTGGCATGTGCTCCGGATCAAAGCGTGATGGGTCTGCCTGGTGGTTACCGACAACCTTCTCGGTAAGTCGTTATGAACTCTATTATGATTCATCTACGGAGTCATGTAGCTCTTTATTTTCCCATTATTTGCGAAATACTTAGGAATTTCCTTTACGTTGCTTGCAGCAAATGATTGTGAGTCCTCCTCTATTCAGGCGACCTTTAACGTAACTCTATTTCTCAGATTTACATTCCTATGCACATTGGGAGGCATTGGTATCTGATGCTAATAAACATATGGGGTCGGGAAATTGTGTATCTTGACTCCCAAAGGTCTGATGATGAAAGGGAGACTTCTGCGAGGGTTGCCCAAATGATGGAAGTGGTGAGCAAACAAATTCCCAATCTAGAAACGTTGATTCGTGTACTTTTCATTCTAATATTCGAAAAACAAATTTAAAGTCATTGATGAATATAACTGAAAGCAAGAGTTTGCCCTCCTTTCTAATAACTTGGCCAAATCTTGAATTGCTTAGGCTCGTTTTGTTGAAGAAATGCTGCGGGAGAAGTCATTCTGGAGTAAGAAAGACGCGTACCCACCCTATGTGACGGATTATGAGCCGCTTGCACCTGATGTTGGTTACCAAGCACCTGGCTCGTAAGGCTAAATCCACTTTATCATCTTTCTTTGATGTTTGTTATAGGATGTAGAAGATTTGTATACTGCCCCCGACTTGTTTTGATTATTTCATGCTGGTTAGAATGGACTACGGTGTCTGGGTGTGTCAATGGATGATTAATCATCATCTTTGGCTGGACTATAAACTGGAGGAACATCGTTGTCTCTGAAGTTAATTAATGACAATTATTGTTTGATACTATAATCACTTAGCTCAGTGGGTAAACGAATCCGTTATGTCCTGCAGGAAATTAATGCCAGCACCAGGATGGCCCTTGCAGTGGATCTAGTCACAAGTCCACAGAATCCCCTTGCTGATGTGATTTGGGAAAGGGCGGTTAATTTTTGGGATGCTGAGATGTTAAGGAACCATAGAATTGAGGAGGCAGCAAATTTAAAGTCAAGGAGCCCTCCTCCTAGTGGCAGTTCAACAATCTGATGCTATGTCAAAATAGTCTCCAAATATGTGTATAAGTTGTTAGTAGTAAGAGTAGTTAAACTAAGTACTGACTTTTGGTAGGCCTAATTGTATCTGTCTAAGTTGCCAATTCCTGTTTTGGGGCAAAACTAGCATTGTTAGGTATCCCTTTATGAAGCTTTGCAATGTAGGCGCCGGATACACAACGTTAGGAGCCTTTTTTTTTGGTTTGGAATGGCATGTTAACGACATTGCCCTATATGCAAGTTAAATGGTTTAGGAGAGTGTATCTCTTCATATTCAACAAGAAGCTGAATCTTGGTAACTAAACTGGATTGAAAAATGTACCCAACTGCCAAATTTCTCCATGTCATGCTATTAAGTATAAATTGAAGGAAAATTTAGTACAAGCAAGTTCTGGGAACAGTCTCCACTACTTGTTGTCATTCTGTAGGATTCCTATAAAGCTTCTCCGTGACAATTGTCATATAACTTGCATAAATAAAGCAAGCCACACGGAAGAAAATATAAAGAGAAGTTTTTCTGCATCAATTTTTTTTTGGGGATAGTCTCCACAGTATATAAACCTGATTAAACAACAACATACATGGGTGAGATAGTTTGTTCTAAAAACAACACAGAAGAGCAGTAACATGCTACCCCAAGACACTAATGGACTTAACAGACCCAACGCAAACTACTCTCCTTATGCTTATACTTATATAAAGTGATACAACACCCACAACGGGCTTTATATAAAGTGATACAACATTGCTTCCCAAGGCATCAGATAGTAGTTATTTGCATGCGCCAATCTGAACCGGCATCTACAGGCGCTTCAAACCAGACAATATATGGTCCGCCATTGCGCTTATCTTGCTCATCACCTGCAGGATTAGGAACTTTACAATGTTAATAAAGCTCAACTGTTTCTTCCCAAAAATAGTTTGGCTGAACCTAACAAAGTTTAGAAATAGCAACAAGGAGTTTTAATTATTTTGACTCTAACCAGCTTAACGTATTCATCATCACCACCAGAATCCGGCCTCGTTATCGATTCCTCCATCTGCGTCTTCACTTGACTGCCATTAAAAGGCTGATCAGCAGCACCCTACAACAAATATAATAAAACTTGAGACCGATTTCAATCCACAACAGAACCATTACCATCCAAACCATCAAATTATGAAATAAAGCTTACAAGTACTGCAGTCTGTTGCTGCAGAATAGGATAAAACCTCTAGCTAGCCCTTTCTTTTTTTTTTAAAAAAAGAAAAACTTCCTTCATTATATTAAGAATACACAAGTAAATATTTTAGATTTTTTAATGTAAAATTTAAACAAATTACTTAAGTATATGTTTTAATTGAATGTTATTAGATACATAATGAAAAGTGCACTAAGAATTATATTTATCAAAGACTTCGGTGAAGGAGTGTTTTTGAAAAATAAACAAAGTTATAATTTTCTTAATATATTAAGAATTATCTTAGTTTCTTGTTCTCATTGGAATGTGGTTATTTAAGGATGACACTAGATATGGAGCACTATTCTCATTCTAAAATAATATTTAAGGGCCATTCTCTGGCAGGAACACTAACTTTTGATAAACCGAGATATTCAGTTAGACTACAAGCTAACCCCAGAGTCCAACTCACTAAATGCTGACCCTAAACATGCACATGTATCCGTAAATGCTCACCTGTTTCGGCCAGAAGCTGCTCTGCGATTAAATGAGGGCATCACCATCTCTGACTGCGTCTTCACCCGGCCCTGCAGCGGAAGGTCCACTGCGATTATGTCTTTTGTTGTGTCCTGGTTTCTTACAAGTAGTGCATCGCCTCTTCTTTCCCTTGTTTCCTTTTTGTTGCTTTGGAGCACCCTTTGTCCTCACAGCCACAGGATCCTTAATCTTATGACATTCGGATTCCTTCCCTCCATCAGTTGCTTCCCCCTTTATTTTCCTCTCCACTTCCTCACAAAGTTGCACAATGCTGTTTACGGAGTACTCAAATATGTCTTTACTCTTCGCGCCTAGGAAAACAAGCTTCTGAGATGCCGCATGCAGAGCCCCATGGCGCATCAGAAATGCCCTCTCTGAACCTTGATCCCTGATTTCAGTGTAGTGCTGCAGGGATTTAGCATCATTCCTCCACCTCTTCAAGAGTAGTTGATTCAGTATCTCTGTGAGGTGCTCGTGTTTCATCACGAATAGCATGTGCCTACAAGGAAAACCCATCCTCGTCCAGAGACCACAACCACAACAAAACTTCTTAGAATTCCGGTCAAACAACACAACTATATGCCTGCCAGGATTTGTGTACCCTTCAACTGTATAGACCATGGTAGTTAGGCGCCTGACTCATGAAATCAGGTTAACGTTCACGACGCCTTCAATCTCTTTCTTGCAATCATAGAAGATCTCTCGCGTGTAAACTGTCGCGGCAAAGCTCTCAAGCTGTTCTAGCCCCGTTGTCATTACAGGAAACCCGTGTATACTCCTGAACTGCGCCTCGAGCTCGTTGTTACGATACTCCATGACCATTAGTTCCAGTCCGTGCAGCATCTCTGACAGACTATGCCTCGACTTTACAAACTTCTTTACGTAGGCATTAATGCCCTCACACCTGGACGTAGTCCTGAAACCAGCACAAAACTTGTTTTTGAGGTATGCGTTAGCCCACATGCGGCGCTTCTCATACGTATCCCTAAACCAAAACCGATCCCCGATCTCATACTCCTCCATGGCTGCCTGCCATTCACTCTCGAAGATGTTGATTTCCATATCTGCATACAACCACCTCCTAAACATTGATCGTAAACCATCCCACTTCACATGCGTGGTAACATTTTTCTCCATGTGCCATGCGCAGAGTCTGTGGGTTGCTTCTGGAAAAACAGCCTTGATAGCGGCCCTCATTGCATCATCTCCGTCGGTCACAATCACTGATGGCTTCTTCTTGTACATTGCCTCAAGAAAGTTTTCCAATAGCCACTTGTATGAAGTAACCGTCTCATCCATCAATAGCCCGAAGCCGAAAATCGCTGTCTGCTTGTGATTATTTGAGCCCGAAAATATCACAAGAGGTCTTCTGTACTTGTTTTTCTTGTAGGTTGAATCAAAGGCAAGCACGTCGCCGAAGAATTGGTAATCAATCCTGCTACCACCATCGGCCCAAAGCATGTTCGCTAGCATCTTCTCCTCTGTCAACAGATACCTTGCCGTACACATGGGATAAGAGGTTATCTTACCCTCCAAATACCCAATGGCGGCACTTGAGTCACCATCGGAAATCCTTTCCTACTTGCTTCTTTGTACATAGTTATATGCATCTTTTTTACTGAACCCAACGAAGGAGTATCCACCAGCCTGGCCAGCCATGTAACCCAATATCTTAGACGTCGGAACACCATGACCGTGCAATCCATTAATCTGTGCCTTGGCAGAATTTGTCATGCTTCTGAAATTCGGAATCATGTGAATTATGCCTGCCGGTGTTAACTCATGATTATGCTCCATAACTGCCTTCCTAACCCTCCACACATTCGTATCTGGATCAAGATAAATTGACAACCTGGCCTCACATTTAGTCCTTGTTTCCGGCTTGTGTTCCCTGCGTCTATCTGCTCTATTGTAGTGTTTCGCCTCCCTTAACCCAGCCCTATTACAGAAGAACTGTCTGCTTATCACCCTCCCGGATTCACCCCTCCGAAAGTCCCCCTTACGAATAGCAAACCCGCGACACTTCCCAAACCTCTTGTAAAACTCGTAAGCTCCTTCCTCACTCCAAAACAACTTTCGCATCATCGCTTCTGAACTCAGCCCAATCACGTCACCATAATCTGTGCAATCATCCTCAATCACCATATCTGCTGTTTCCGTATCCTTACCATCCCCTTCATCTGACGAATCTGAACCTTCACTTGTTTCAACCATCTCTCCCTCGGATGCATTATCCAAATCCTCTTGCGACAACGACATCTGTAAATGAACAGCATGAATTACTATATTAACGTGTCAAATGTTACGCATCTATTGAATTTATTCCTACATTAATTACAAAAAATTATCACCATAATATATACACAATTCATATTATTAGCAAAAAGTCAACTAATAAGTGAGTAACCTTTATCCACTTTCAATTATCTAATAAGTTGGGCTGCTACTTGATTGGGTCAGCATAAAAGCAAAGCACCCGTAAATAGTGTAATTATCTAATTGGGATACATGAATTGGCATGTTCTTTTCTTTTTACAAAACTAACTACCAAGCAACTTAAAACTACGAAACACAAGCTATCTACATATGACTTGGGAAAATATTCATATAACCGGTTTATCACCATATCTAGCAAGAATTCATAAACAATCCACAACCCGCACCCATTCAGAGCTAAAACAGTGCCCTCAGATGTTGCCATAACCTAATTGCACATTCTTACCTCGGATGTTGCCATAACTCCACCGCGTTAAGGCTACACCACGTTGCCCTCGATCTGCCGCGCCTAAACACTAAACCCCTCCACACCGGAACAACAAGATTGCTTTTGTCTTCAGCTTCCAGTTGCCTTAAGCTTTCTGATTCTGGCAACTCCTACCAGCTCGAATTATCCGCCGCCTTGATTTCCCAATTGTCCCCTTCGTGTGAGAATTCCATTAGCTACACGCACTCCTACTCTTTTTGGAACCCTAACTTCACGCCCCTTTTCTTTAGCCCTCCTGTGTTTCTGTTAATTTTTTTCCAATCCTCAACACCCACTCCTTTTGGCCCATGCTCACTTCTCTAGGTCAAAGTAATGTGGCCATTACCGCATCATAACAAAACAAACATGATTTAACAGAAGACCAAAAACGGCAGCCCCAAAAGAAGGCCCAAACACTAATTTGTTCTATTACAGGATTATTTATGTTAATCAGGTATCCTCCCATCCACGTGAGGTGACATACCACTGCTTCACACACTGTCACTCTGCCTTCCAAATAACGGTCCAGGCACGCGTCACTCTCTACCATCAGACAGCTGTCTGTAAACATATGTTGACACCAACCTTTGTCAACACCAGAGAATTCCCCAAAATTCAATTTCAATTGTAATGAAAGAGTGCTATATGACACATTTTGGTTGTTAAATTGAGGAGTGAGATAGAGAAAGAGGATAGGAAGATCAGAAATGAGAGAGCTCCTTAATTTTGGAGGGAAAAATTTGATTTCAATTGCAATGAGAGAGTGCCTTGTGACACATTTTGGTTGCATAATTATATATAGATAATAGATAATAGATTTTAATTGAGTAAAAAAATATACTCCCTCCTCAAAAGATATATATCTTCTTCGACTTGAATTGGGTTTTTTAATTTTAATCGAGTAATACAATATACGCCCTTCTTAAAAAAATATTTTTTTCTTTACCCTATTTTTAAAATGAGAAAATGAAATAATTAAAATTTGCAAGAGTAATTAATTTCAAGGAAACCAAAAAAAATATACGAAAGATACCTTGGAAAAATGTATTTTTGAAGCTTTTTTTAGAATATATCAATTATTTTTGTCATCTTTTTAAATATTTCAAAATTTATTTGACATTCATATATTTTCAATTTATTTTTAGGGTGTTATTTTGGAAGTTTACAAAAATTCTCTTTACATATTAAAATTCAGCTATTAAATTAATTATTAAATATTTATAACGACCGTAGTTTGGCTCCACGATGGCCCAACACCATGTAAATTAATTTTATCTTAATCTTATCTTATCTTAATAGTATACAATTAGGAAGCTCAATTAGTAACGTGGCAGCTAGAGAGTGAATTTAGGGGGACTAAATGCTTAGGTGTCGTCATTAGAAATTTATTTTTTTTAATTACTTTTAATTGGTAGAATTAATTTAATTTAGAATTTAATTATTATTTTTGTCCTTATCTCTAACTTCCTAACTGAAATTTTTTATTTTTTTATATCATTATTATTTTAAAGAATTTGTTAATGGTAACTAAAGTAATTTTAATTTGAATTTGAATTTTAAAATTGTAAATATAATGAATTTTTATATATCTTTAATTAATTTAAAATTCAATTAAAAGTTGTCATTACAACTTTTATTTTTTAATTATTTTTAATTGTAATATTTCACTGAAACAATTTTAATTGATTCAAATAATATGCTTATGATTAAAAAAAAAATATTTTATCTGACAATTTTAGTACGAATTTTAAACAATAATTATACACAACCAAGCATTTTTAGTAACCAAGTCCAACTAAGCTCCAAAATCACACGCGCCTCTTTCACGTTAGTTTTTGCACGGTAAAGTAATGTGATTAAAACTGAAGTTTAACAGAGTAACAGTAAAATAAACAGACAATAAAACAAAAATAAAAGTTTGGCTAGTGAATGGACAATAAAACCTAGAATGGAACCCTAAAAACTAAGCTAAATGTAAAAGTGGGCTCTCTTCAAAATGGTGAATGACTCCTCTATTTATAGATGCACGAATTGACCTATGTGTACGCATAGAAGCTCTTAATGCGTATGCATAGGTGTCGGTTCTGCCAAATAGGCATGCCGCCCAAGGCCAAGTTGCGTACGCATGGCTCCAGTGATGCATACGCATAGGCTCCAGCCTTAGCCTTCTAGGTTTTGTTGCGATCCTTTCGTTCCTTTCGCTCTTTCCGGCCACTTCCACTCCGAACTTTGCCTGTTAAATCCTGAAACACTTAAGCACAATTACTCAAGGCATCGTGCGGAACAGGAAACAGTTTAAAACATAGTAAATATTGACCGAAATAGCAGATAATTACAATTACAACCCTAAGGAACTACTAAGTGCAATTAGACCTATTTTGCTAGTATTTAAGTGGTGAAAGGGTGATAATTAGTCAATTAATGTTATGAAATTACCCATCAGAACGGGTTTTATCAAGCAATAGGAAGAAGAAGAAAAGAAAATTCGTTTCTATTTTTCTTGAAAATCCGTTTCTGTTTTTCATGCAATTCCGTTTCTGTTTTCGTGAAAATCCGTTTCTATTTTGGTGAAAATTCGTTTCTGGTTTACTTCAAAATCCGTTTTTGTGTTGCTTCAAAATCAAATTCAGTTTTTATATGAAAATTCGTTTCTATTTTCCTTCAAAATTCGTATCTGTTTTGCTTCAAAATTCGTTTCTGTTTTACTTCAAAATCCAATTCAGTTTTTATATAAAAATTCGTTTTTGTTTTCATTCAAAATTCGTTTCTGTTTTGCTTCAAAATCTATTTATGTTTTTTTATGAAAATTTGTTTCTATTTTTCATGAAAATCCAATCATTAGCAGCAGCAACAACAACATGAACAACAACAGCAACAACGTAATAGTGAAGAAGAAGAAGAAGAAGAAGAAGAAGAAGATGATGATGATGATGATGATGATGATGATGATGATGATGACGACATTGAAATTGGAGAAGAACAGGGAAAAAAACACAGAGGAAGATGAGGAGGAGGAGGAAGAAGAAGAAAAGAAAAGCAAATTCGTTTCTGTTTTCATATAAAATCTGTTTCTGTTTTCATATAAAATTCGTTTCTGTTTTCATGTAAAATCAATTTCTGTTTTCGTGACCCAAAGTCACGCCTAGGCGTAAACAAGACCACGCCCAGGCGTGGGTTCATCACCAAATCCGTTTCTCTTTTCATATAAAATCGGTTTCTGTTTTCATGTAAAATCCGTTTCTGTTTTCGTGACCCAAAGTCACGCCTAGGCGTAAACAAGACCACGCCCAGGCGTTGGTTCATCACCAAATCCGTTTATGTTTTCATATAAAATCCGTTTCTATTTTCATGTAAAATCCGTTTCTGTTTTCGTGACCCAAAGTCATGCCTAGGCGTAAACAAGACCACGCCCAGGCATGGGTTCATCACCAAATTCGTTTCTGTTTTCATATAAAATTCGTTTCTGTTTTCATGTAAAATCCGTTTCTGTTTTTGTGAAAATCCAATTCATTTTTAATTCAAAATTCATTTCTGTTTTCATTCAAAATCCGTTTCTGTTTTCATTCAAAATCCGTTTCTATTTTCCTAGAATATCTAATCCAGTTTTTCATCATCAACAACAACACCAACAACAACAACAATGTAACAATGGAGAAGGATGATGAGAAAGAAGAAGAAGAAGACAAAGAAGAGGAAGAAGAAGAGGATGAAGAAGAGGAAGAAGAAGAAGACGATAGCGACGACGACAATGATGGCGGCGGCAATGAGACGGTGGCGGCAGTGGTGGTTGTAATAACTAAGAAGAAGAAGGAGGAAGAGAAGGATGAGGAGTTGCAGAGAAGCGTGTTTTTGCGTTTTTCAGATTTTGTTGGTGAGTTGTGCGTGTATGCACGCGCCTGGGTGAGAATGGGGCAAAACTGCTTGGTTGGACTTGTTTGGGCTATTTGCTTGGATGTGTAGCATTACTGATAGTAAAAAAACCTAATTAAAGGGAAAAAACATATAGAGACTTAATTTAAAATTTGGTGAAACTATAAGAACTAAAAAAATTATTTGATTGTTTCTAACTTTAAATTAAGATAATTACTTGAAATTAATTTAAAGTTGCCGGATAAATATTTTAACTTCCTAAAACAAGCATGTACACAAAAAAAAATCTCCTAAAATAAGTTTTATTTTTTTTAATTGTGATTTAAATTTTTTTGTACGAGACTTCGTTATTTTTGTGTTAGACTTTATTATTTATATGTTTGGCGCATAGACCTATTAGGTGTAAAAATATATGAATGGATATATAAAAACTTAGATTTATTTATGAAAAAAGCTTCTTAGCCAATAACTATTTGTACAATGTTGACGAATGGGCTTCTTCTCTTCCCCCTTTCTTCACACGCTCTGCATTGCACTTTTTTTTCTGTTTTTCTTCATCACCACTTGTTTTCTGCACCGCCACTCTCACATTAATAGAGGGAGAGAGAGAGTGCTCGTTCGACATCGAAGATCAAACCTGCTTCAGAAGAAACCGCAAGAAGCTCGGGCATGCGAGCGCCGGTCACGGTGTATTGGAAAGCACCGCAAGCACCCCGGAGGACGCGGTAACGCCGGTGGCATGCACCACCATCAAGTCCTATTCAACAAGAAGTACCATCTCAATTACTTTGATAAGGTAGGTATGAGGTACTTCCACAAGCTTTGCAACAGCCAACAGGTCTACTATCTAATCGTGAATATTAACAAGCATTGGTCACTGGTCCCTCAAGAGATGAAGGACAAGGCTTCGAAGGAGAACAATATATTTGGATGATCACTTATCTTTGTGTAGATGATTTATTTTTTATTTTAGATGATCAATTTTAATATTTTAGATAATCTATTTTTTAATTTTGGATGATCACTTTTTATTGTTCATTATTGGCTAATATAGTGTTGGTTACCTAGCATTACTCTTTATTTATTAATTTATACTGTATTTTCCCTAAAAATTCTTAAAATGGCCTTAATGCCTAACACTTTTAATTAAGTTTTAACGAAACCTTAACGCTGGTTTCCAAATTTACACGTCCAAACTAACACTAACACTGTAACACACAATATAGAGGAAAGAAGAGAGAGAAAGAATGAGAGTGAGACAGATAATTTGCAATCGAGAAATAGAGTGCCTAATCCTTAAGATGTGGTGTGGAAGCATTTGCTTGGTGGATGACACTTTAGGTCATGATATTGAGATATAGACACATAAACACAAAATCATGAGCTTGTCCCGGTTTTGCTAGGTGTACTTATAAAACACATAAAACACATAAATCTTCTCCACTTGAAGAAATGATTAATTAGGATGTGTTTGTGTGTTTTATGTGTACACTAATATTAATATATATATATATATATATATATATATATATATAACTAGCAGAAAAGCCTGTGCCCTGCACGGGCTCACTATTTTGATTCTTCTAGGATGGTCACAATTCCACGTTGAATGTAAAAAAAGTTTATGATTATATGTACACCACAAAGGCACAAAGAGATGATATTAATTAAGATCTCACAAACTAACTATATAACATTCAACATACCTTAATATCTATTGCAGATTAGAAAACTAATAAACAAATAGACACACTTGAGTTTCACTTACAAAATAACATATATATCATCCCAAGCCAGAACTCATCGAACAGATAAGTCACATGAACATCAGTGACTCTCAACAAATAACTTAGTCTATAAGCTAATAATATTTACTAATAAGAGTAGCTCAACAACAACAAAGATAATGGGGAATGAACACAGCGGAAAGTCTAATTACGATGCAGTTTCATCCATTTGCTCAAGTGCCGCATCCTTTGTCTCTTTTCCAAACCGTGCTTGCAATTCTTCCCTGATATTCAATATCTGTTTAGATTCAGGATGGCTTAAGCTTGATTTGAAGATGGTGTTGTGATCTTAAGATTCATCTGGACCCTATGTAAAAAATATTAACAGGATTGCACATCAAATCAGAAGTGAATTTAGTAAAAGATAGATCATGGACATACATTGTAACCAGGAAAAAAACAAAATAATCTATTCGAAACCAAGCTTGATAATAAATCATTTACCGAATCAGTCAAGTGCAAGACAGACTTTGGGGATACATGATGCACATGCAGTCTTGAAGTTGAAGGACAATTAGAAGTGTCATCAGAAACGATGGTCAGATTATACTTGGATTCCAATGGAATATGAGAAACACATTGACTCAATGGAACAAGCTATATGATAGGAAAAAGATGACAAAGATTTATGTGAGATCATCTACTTACATAGTCCAAAAAAAAAAATGAAAGACAAAAAAAGGAATAAATTTTACTGAGGTAGGAGAAAGAAGTTACCTTCTCTTGATTGATGTTTGAAGCATCCTGGAAAATTTTATTATAGAGGGGTCATCAGTAATTGCACGAACAAAGTGAACAGATATGTTAGACTCATATCCTATTGGTCTTGGGTCAACAATGAAAACAAATTCCCGACCAATGATCTTGAGAGGAAGGAGGTCTGGGACAATGAAATCATGCATTGGCTGCAACAAAGTTGATAGTGGCAAAAAATAATCCAAATTGCAAATCAACAAGACTAAACATAGACAAAATACAACAAACCTAAAAAAAGCTTAAAGCAATTGTTGCACACAATACCTCATTGGGCTTTTCTTTTAAAAGATCAGAACATTCCATGTTAACAATTTGGGAGACCTCAGGATCATCAAGTATGAAGATGTTGTTTCCATTCAAATGGGAAACAATAATTTTTAGCCTATAACTATTGAGGAGGAGCGAAAACAATAGAATTAAATACGATATAGTTTTTTTAACAACATAGCAAGGGTAACTAAGATGGACAAGGAGACGTTGACAATATACCTTGGAAGTGCATTGACACATTCAATACCACACGAGGGACAATAATAAATGCCTGCAACATGAGAAATAGGTGTTCCACATAGACAGGGCAAGAAGTACCATCTTTGCGCTCTATCAATTGACACAACACTTCCAAGGAAGAATGATATATTAATCTGAGACAAAAAAAAAAGGAAAAAAGTGAAAAAACAAAACCACAAATGATAATAATGTGGATAGAGTTAAAAAAAAAAAACGAATAATTTCAACAATTTAGGGAGCATGGATTATACATTTCTAGATGCAGTAGAAAGGACCTTCACAGATATGACATCATCAAGGAGCTCCTTAATAGCGTCTACATGTATAGGAATTCGGGTAGGAACTTGATTCCTATAACCTTGAACACGTTCATATGGAACATAATTTGGAAATATTGGAGTGAAGACAGGACCAGCAACGA
>JASCZI010060426.1:138146-166323 GCA_036250425.1 Stylosanthes scabra
ATTTGACATACATTCTACATGTACATCAGTACATACTACATATTTTTACCGATCAAGTTTAAATGTTTAATTAATTTCGTTTCAACCCAACACAAATTAATGACATTAAATGAAGAAGAAAGACACATAATAAAAAGAAGTGCAAGTTACTAAGACGAATGAATTGTGTTTCAATATTATCATTTGGTATATAATAATTAAATACACAATTTTACATACTTATATAAAATTCGTCACGGGATTACAAGCATTATAGAATGAATTCCTGTGCCACGAATTCTTTGTGAATTAGCTAATATGTCACATATTCTTTGTAAATTGGCTAATTGAAATAAGTTCATCCACAAAATATTTGTAATCAAGATAATGATTTTTAAGAATGAAGAAAAGATTTCATGATACCAAGGTTATGTATAAATTAGATAAATAATATAATTATCTTCTAAGATTAATTTTATAAAATAATGCTACGGAACCAACGTTAATAGACCAATAGAGAGCCAACAAATATAATTAAAAAAAATAATGGATGATAATAGGGGAAAGAGAAAAGAATGAACTATGATATTAGCTTTCTATTGTCTTCCTAATATTTGCTACCAAGATTTTCTCTATACAAAATATTTAGTACATTTATACGAAAAAAAAATTATTTTAATATAATTTGTATTATTCTTTCACATAACCAACGAATATACAATGATTCATGAGATGAAAAATCATTTTTTTAGGACAAGTTACTAATATAAACTAACAAGAAACATATATTACCATATTACATCAAAAAAGAAGAAAATAATCAAATTGTTCTGTTTCTATAAATCTATAGAATCTGTGGCACCCTGTTATGTTTTCATGAATCCGTAGGAGGGTGCCACGAATTCTGCTTTTTTGTAACTAATACACTAAATCCGTGGTAGGGCCCTTGTGTTTTGTAACTAATCCACAACTATAAATATGAGGTTTCAGTTACACAGGTCATTTGGTTTAGTGGTTTGAGTGATGGCTGAGGAGGATAGTTTCCTTACTCTGGTTTACCATGATGGTGAGATTAAACACATATCACGAGAGGGAGTGAAGTTCACAGATAAAAATCCAACCAATGTGTTCATCACGACGAGAACTCGTTTGGCGGATCTTCAACGTAGCATCCAACGTAAGATATGTCCTAATGGAAGGAAGCGTCTGGGAATGATATACTATCGCATTCCGATTTCTATTGTGGCTCAGGGGGTCAAGTATGGTTGTTTTGCCATAGAAGCTGATGAGCATCTGCAGGTTTTGTTTCACTGCAGAAGGCAGTTCCAAGAGGTGCGGACCACGTGCTGTTTGTGAAGATGCTTGCTCCACTTGCGAGTTCTGGTGGTTCTGCTCTGAATCCACATTCTGCCAATGTTGCCGGGCGATCGCGCCGTGTGATCCAGCCCGAACCAGAGGCGCAGCTGGTTGCGTCCCCAACGTTCGGAATATATAATGAGACAGAAGCAAGTGACTTAGTGGGTGACTTACACAACAAAAAACGCGCTGAATTGCGGGGGTTTTTTCCCGATTTGCGGCGGTTTTTAACTCCCGCTAAACGGATAGCAGGATTTCGAAAAACTCCCGCAAAATGCTGTCCTGCTATATAATTGCGGCGGTTTTTCAAAAACCCCTGGTATCCGGAAACGAATTGTGGGGTTTTTTTCTGACTCTATGGCGGTTAAAAACCCCCGCAATTTGGAAAGCTAAACTTTAAAAAAAAATGCAAGAGTTTGAAATCCCTGTGAATTGGCGATCAAATATATAAAAAAAAACCCACAATATCCTATTCACACTAATGGAGCAGCAACTCAAGAATACAGCTCAATGTAAGCTCAATGTAAACAGGAGAGAACCAAAAAACTAAAAGAAAGAAACTAAAGAGAAGAAACAATTGAGAACTAAATAAAATGGAAATGTATTAGAATGAAAATGATAAGAGTTGAGTTAAGAATTACAAACAGCTGAGCCTAATATACAAGAATAACATTAGGATAAACATGAAATACATAAAAGGAGCAAAACTTCTTATTCATCTGCATCTGCATCTGAGAGAGATACTCCTCTAAAAAGATCATGCACCATACTCCTCTAAACTCTAGTGACTCCCTACACACATCAACAATACCTTTACTAACATGTCCATATCTCCATCGGATGAAAAATCTACTTGAATGCTACATAAATGATCGTCAAAATCCGGTGTATATTTCCAATGAAAGGCTGCAAAGAAAAAGAAAGAATACTGATGCATGGCATCATTAGTGATTTTAATGATTCATCTTTTGCAAATTATGAGATAATTAGTCTAATACTCAATCAAAATCATCACTTTTTATCATCATAGCTTTGAGTATTTGAATTCAATGATGATTGCAGGAATCGAAGAAGATTAACAGAGATTTAGAAGAAAAAGAATTGAAGAAGAATTGATCAAGACAAGCCCAAAACATTAAGAAGAAATCAAGGTATATTTGATGAATTTTGGTGGAATTTAGATCACTTCCAGGAGGCACCCAACACTTGAACAAAATTTGGGAATTCAAGATAAGTGTGGGGCATTTTTAACGCCAGACCCCACGTTAAAAACGCCCCAAAGATGTTTCTAACGCCAAGGAGATGTTCTAAAACGCCAGCTCCACGTTTAAAACGCCAACATCTGACCTTTGCTCACTAAATCGATGATAACTTGAGCTATAGAGGTCCAAACGAGGCGATTCTAGTTGCGTTAGAAAGCTAACATCCAGAGTTTCGAAACGGTATATATATGTGTATAGTTAACATTCAAATTGAGGTGGCATTTTGCACAACAATTGGGCATGTAAAACATCCAAAAGATGTTTTACACGCCGGATCAATGTTTTTTACGCCAAAATGATATGATGCTCAAGGCTTGGGCGTTTTAAACGCCCAAAAGATGTTGCAAACGCCCCAAATGTTGGAGCTACTGGAGGTGCACAAAAAATTGATTTAATTGGTGGATAATTAGTGGGAAATTAGGAAATATAATTGGTTAAATTAGGAGCTTTATTCAAGGGTTTGATTTGTAATTTGATTACTGAGATCTCCTAGAGATAAGATAGAAATCAGATTAGTTGATTTGATTGGATTTGGATTTGATTTGATTTAATTTTGATTTTAGATAAGTTAATTAGTATAAATAGGTTTCTAAACCATTAGGGTTGAATACCTAGCTTTCTATGTAGATCTTAGTTTATTTTTAGAGAATTATGTCTAGCTAAACTCCATTGTTAAAGATGAGGAGCTCTGTTCATCCCGACATAGCTTACTAATTAAAGTTTTTGATTTTCTTCAATTTCAAGTTATTGATTTTAATTCAAGGATTAAGCTTCTCTGTTCTTCATTAAGGAGTTGAATCACTGAGAGGTATTCTTCTTCTATGTGTTTTGATTAATTAGGTTTGAGAGAATTTTAATTGATCATAACAAAGGTTGGGACTTAATTCTCATTACTTATTAATTGAACTAATGATAGGGATTTAATAACTAATGCAACTTGCTCTCTGTTAGAACATTCAATAGGTTTAGAAATAGGTTGAGTACGTGACATATAACTTGATCTAAAATCACTATTGAATTCTAATAAGAAATTGAATCTGTTTTGTGCTTCACCTCTTTTTCTTAATTGATTAATCGAGAGATTGATAATTGGTTAGGTTTAGAGAAACTAAATTACTAAGAGATTAGGGTTTAGTTAATTAGGAATCGTTGGGAATTTAATCATACTTATTAGAGAAGAAATTAAAACAAAGAATTAGTAGCTTAGGGTTTAAACATCTCCAAGTCCTTAACACTTCCATTCACTGTTTTCTCAATCTCACTTCTTAAGTTGCACGTTGCATTCATACTTGTTCACTGTTTTAGTTTTGTTACAATTGCATTACAACTCTCTCTGTTTTGTGATTATTGTCTAGTCAATAAGGTTGATTCGATTATATTACTTGTTCCGTCAATCCTCGTGGGAACGATATCCATTCACCGTGGTATTACTTGTACGATCCGGTATACTTGCCGAGTTTAGAATTGCAAAATCCGTGTCAAATACCATATAATTTTTAAATTAATAAATTAGCACCAGAGGAGGGTACAATTAAAGAAAAGAAAGGCCTTGAGCTTGAGACTTGTGAGCGTACCTAGACCATTTTGGTGACGTCGGTGATGACGGCTTCAGCGGTGAATGGTGGACCAAAGTAGTGGCAAAGAAGGAGCTCGACATTGGAGAGAGAGAGAGAGGGGGTAGAGTGGCAGTTAAACAAAATGGAGGAGTTTTTGTAACTCCTGCAATTTGATATGTCAAATTGCCGAAAATTAAGAGGTAAAGGCGCTCAAGGAAAATTTTTGCTTTTTAAAATAATTTGTGGGATTTTTTTAAAACCTCTGCTGTACAACTCCCGTAAAATCGCTCTTATATAATTTTTTTTACATTGCGTTGATATTTTTGTTTCCGACAGTATCCCCAAATCTGTTACTCCCGTTACGGATTTGAACTTCATTTAGGAAATTTTTTTAAAGATTTCTTTATTCTCGACACCAAATGGGAGAAAAAATATATAATAAAAGACAATGGAGCTTCATACTGGCAATAGGGTGTTGCATACACAAGTAGAGATTCGAACTCCCGACGATTATTTAAACAGATTAGTGAACTAATCACTCGATTAATCCAATTTAATTTCATTGCAATTGTTAATGTACAATATGTATGTATTTGTTCTGTTTTTTTTTTTCATTTTACTCATTTTATGAAATTTTTATACTATTTTAAAGACCAGTATTGCCAAAACAACAACAAAAAAAAAACCATTATTATCTCGATAAAGGAAAACTATAGATAATCAATATTTTCTAATCAATAAATCAGCCAGCTAATCAGGAAAATACCAAAAACATTAAAAACAGAATGCCATATACCACACAATTAAAAGCTTCTAAAAATCAAACATACATATAATTTCATATATATTTTTTTGGCTATTTTACTAAAGTACCCTTGTTTTGAAAACTTATTCCTCAAATGCCCCTGTTTTTAAACAATTGACACAACTGTCCTCGTTTGGCAAAGGGTTTAGCATTTTTCAACAAAGAGGCGCCTTTCGCAAAGTCGTTTCCACCCTGAATGCTAATGGCGTCATCTCATAGGGAGGCGCTAGCCGCTTCCACGGCTCCATGTAGATTCCGCTAAACGCAAAGACAACTCCGAGTCAGCAAGTCAAAAAAAAAAATCAGGTGCCACCGTGGCCAAATAAGGGCAACTGTGTCAATTGTTTGAAAACAGGGGTATTTAAGGAATAAGTTTCCAAAATAAGAATACTTGAGTAAAATAACCCAACTTTAGCCAATAAACAAACAAATTCAATTGTCACAATATTTTGAAATTACTCTTTTTAACCCTTATTTTTTTTTTCTTGCTCTTAGCACTGGAATTTCACCCACCATCCCCCGTAACTATACTAAATGAATTTTAAATCCTAAATTTTGAATCATAAACTTTAAATCTTAATTTTAAATCCTAATATTGTATATCCTAAATTGTTTTTACTATGTTTCACTTTCAAATATTCTTTTACTTAAATTTTAGAGATGTTTTAATTGTTTTTAAGTTTTAAATATTTCTTTTTTAATATTCAATTGTTAGTCGACTTTTTAATTTGTTGGCTGAACCTCCTGTACTTTTTCTATCACAATTATAACACACATTTGATTTCTATTAACTAATTATGAGGCAAACTATGACGTAAAAGTTAATAAGTATATTTTTTGGTGGCCTAAAGTTAACAAGTATATATGCAATAAATGAAAATTCCAATGAGCTTTCCATTGAAAATGTTCTAAAGTAACCATATTGTGGGTGTTTAAGAACTCCACAAGCATGTTATTCAGTGGAGTTTCTCTGAAACAATTTGACAAATATTTTACTTCACAAGTGTACTTGAAGAATAATTACATCAATAAATCTAATCACATTTCTATTATTTAATTCATAGTATATAAATACATAAAGCTTGTTCTGGACGAGGCCCATTTACGAAGTAATCGACTTGGGCCACGATCCTTGAACCTAAGAGATCAAGGTTCAATATCCAAACATTATAAGTTGGGCTAAGAATATTAAAGTCCAATACTTCTATTTAGACCTAGAAGAAGAAAGGTAAAAAAGGTTATGAAACATCCATATCCAAAACTTGGAGAGTTGGAAAGATTCACATCATAAACGTCTCATAAATAAGGAAATAAAGGAATTCATAAACATCAAACTTGACATCTAATGAGTTAACGAAATCGCCGGAAATTAAAAGGACGGGTCACAACTATGAATAAGAAGAGGATAACAAAAGGAAAAGGCAAGTGTGATAAACAACAATATTCTTCTAAACAACTTCTAACTTAAGCATCGGAGTGGCTTTGCAGGTTGCCATCTTGGCCTGGTTCAAGACTCGAAGTCTCCAACTTTGCCAAGAACTTGGCAATTTCGATTGTCTCGAACACTGGCGCCGTCTGTGGGGAGGCTTCAATTTTGAATTATGGCTGCAAACAATGAACACGATCAAGGTGTTGGAAATTAACCACCACCATCACCCCAATCACAACCAAACCCTGATCAGCCAAAATCACATAATCTGCCAACACCCTACACCAGTGTGCATGAGACGGAGGTAACTCCGGGACATGAATTTAAGGATTCTCAGCAGAATCGAAACTCTGAAGGCTGAGCGCATGAGATACCTAAGAATGGTGAAGATAGAAGGTTGGAGGGCTGGCGTCTATTTGACGGTCCAGATCATGATAAGGATAAAAAGATACGAAAAATGCAGCGAAAGATGAGAAGGCTTAAGAAGCGCCTTGGAAAGCGAACTCGAGTGGAAAGCTCGAGTAGTAAGAATCCGACTCTACTAGACCCCAGGTCCGAACGGTTAGAAGACATCGATCTTCACCCCCGAGGGAGAATCGACGTCATTCGCCTAGAAGAGAATTCGATGACGGAAGAACCCGCCATTGGGACAGAAGACGCTCCCGAACGAGGTCCTACTCACCAGAACGGAGTTATCGGTCTTCTACGGGTAGTCGTAGCCCAGTAAAACTGCGGGAAAGACATGAACCTGTGATTATCGGAAAAACTCCTTTTTTCTCCTGATGTGGTGAAAATCTGACTTCCTCGGAAGTATGATGGTACCTCAGATCCTCTAGAGCATATTAATGCTTTTGAAGCCAGGATGAACCTAAATGGAGTCAGTGACGCAATCCGCTGCAAGGCGTTTCCGGTATCTCTCATGGGTCCAGCTATGGTATGGTTTAACAACTTACCTAGTTCTTTCATTTGCCATTTTTCTGACATCTCTAGTAAGTTTCAAGCTCAGTTTACAACCCGAAGAGCTCAAATGAAGCATCCAATCTTTTTGTTGGGTATGGAACCAAGGGTTGGTGAAAGTATCTGAGACTATTTGGATAGGTTCAACAAAGCTTTACTTGAAGTTAACAGGTCAAGTGCCACACCAGAAGTGGTCAGTTTATGTTTGATTGCGGGATTTTTGGAAGATGACTTCAGGAGACACCTAACGTCCAAGGAAATCACATCGATGGAGGAAATCCATCGCATTGTGCATGAATACATGCGGGACGAGGATGTCAGTAAGGTGGTATCTGGGAAAAGAAGGAACCCGACTTCCCAACCTAACAAAGGAGGAAGTCAGGGGCCGTCCACACTGCCTATTAGACTACCTGTTCCTCGGGTCGGAAAGTTCAATACTTATACTCCATTGAATGCCTCATTGACTGAAGTGTATCAACAGATTTCTCAACGAGGAATCCTTCCCAAACCTCGACCTATCAGACCCAGGCCAAACTTGAATCGTTCTCTGTATTGTGATTACCATAAGTCACCGGGCCACAGAACCGAGGATTGTTTCGATTTGAAGGATGCGCTTGAACAAGCAATCAGAGAGGGAAAGTTGCCTGAATTCGTCCAACATGTACGACCCCGTAAAAAGCAAGGTGACGAGGATAAAAGGGAAAGTCGGAATCCCCGATCTCAGAGACAAATTGAGTTAGCCTCTGACACGGCACAAGTCGTGATCAATGTAGTGGTTGGAACCAGCCAGCTCAAAAAGTCGAAAAGTGCAACAAAAAAGGACATTAAGGCCCAGTCCAAAGAAGTATTGAGAATAGAAAAAATGCCGGTTGTTCAATTTACTCTTGAATATTACCAACTTGGGTCATCAGAAGATGATGAACCCCTAGTGATTACTGCAAAGTTGGGTAACGGGGTTGTTAGACGTATCTTGGTAGATACTGGAACCAACTCAAATCTGCTGTTCCGTAATGCTTTTGAAGCGTTGGGTTTGCGAGACCATCATTTGAAACCCCATCTTCCTAGAGTTGTCGGGTTGGGGGACCATTTCATAAAACCTGACGGTGCGGTAGATCTCCTTATGACTTTTGGGGAAGGTGTAGAAGCACGAGCTGTACAAGCCGGGTAGACTTTTTGGCCGAGTTAACGGGTCCTGATACCAACTCAGTAACTTGGGAACTACACGTTGATGGAGCTTCTAATTACAAAAGTGGGGGAGCCGGTCTTATCCTCACTAAAGGAGAGGACACGGTTAATGAGACATCAATTAAATATGATTTCCCTATTTCTAACAACCAAGCTGAATATGAAGCTTTGTTGGCAGGTTTGTTATTGGCCAAGGATGTTGGAGCTCTCAAGCTAATAGTTTACAGTGACTCTCAAGTTGTTATATCTCAGGTTAATGGGGAGTATCAAGCACGAGACCATCTACTACAATTATATTTGCAAAAGATACAAACTCTTTTACCTGAATTTCAATCTTTTAATATTAAGCATGTTCTTCGAGAACAGAATGCGAGGGTTGATATACTCTCGAAGCTGGCAAGTACAAAGTCGGGAACGGGAAATCGAACTTTGATTCAGGAAGTCTTGCAAGAACCATCAGTAAGTCTTGGTGTCTCCGCACACTTAACAGTGTTAACAACGTGGATGGACCCTATCAGGTTGTACCTGGAGTCCAGGGCGTTGCCCTCGGATAAAAAGGAAGCCAGGAAGTTAAAAATGAAAACAGCTCAATACACACTCATTAACGATCAATTATATAAAAGAGGAATTCCACAGCCTCTATTAAAATGCTTAACTTCTCAGCAAGTTGCTTATGTTCTGAAGGAAATCTATGAAAGATGCTGTGGTCACCACATTGGTGGGAAGATATTAGCCCGAACAGTCATAAGAGCCGGATTCTTTTGGCCCACAGTTATCCGAGATGCAATAGAGTTTGTTCGGAAGTGTGAAAAGTAACTTCATTCAAGTTTACATCAAGCCCCACCTCATGAGTTGGTGTCAGTTATTCCGACAAGTCCTTTTGCAAAATGGGGGATAGACTTGTTAGGTCCATTCCCACAAGCCCTGGGGCAGGTGAAGTATCTGATCGTAGCAGTAAATTACTTCACGAAGTGGATCGAGGCTAACCTGCTTTCTAGCATTACATCAGCACAATGTCGGAAGTTTGTATGGGGTAGCTGATAACTAGATTCGGAATTCCCAAGGTTATTGTAACTAACAATGGAACTCAATTCACAGGCTCAAGATTTCAAGAATTCTTGAAGGGTTTCGGGGTTAAACAAGTTTTTGCTTCGGTTGAGCATCCGCAAGCAAATTGCCAAGCTGAGTCTGCTAACAAGATAATCCTAAATAGCCTAAAGAAGAGGCTTGACGAATCCAAGGGGCTTTGGGCAGATGAGTTGGGTGTTCTCTAGTTTTATCGAACGACCACTCAATCTACCACTGGATAAACGCCTTACCGACTTACCTATGGTGATGAAACTGTGATACCGGTGGAGGTTGGGGAGCCAAGCCCCAGAATGTTACTTGGGTCCACGGAAGATTTGGAAGAGAAAGATTTGGTGGAGGAAATTAGGATCATGGCTAACCTAAATGAACAAGCTCTTAAACAGAAAGTCGCCCAAAGGTATAATAAAAATGTCATCCCAAGGGAATTTAAAGTGAATGACTTGGTGCTGAAACAATCAGATGCTGGAACGACCATAGCAAGTCGGGAAGGCAAACTGTCCTCCACTGGAAGGGGCCTTTTCGTATTAAAGAAGTACTTGGAAAGGGAGCCTACAAGTTGGAAACTCTGATGGGTGATAAAGTTCCCAGAAGTTAGAATGTTGTTCATCTTAGAACGTACTACTCTTAGGTAATAACAAGTTCCATTACTAGTTAATAAGGGCACTCTTTTCCTTTTACTCCAAAAGGTTTTTGATGAGGCCTATACTTTTAATTTCCCCGTATTTTTAAGTTTCAAGCTTATCAGTTGTAGATGGCACTTTTTTTCCCTTTAATAGAAAGGTTTTTCATGAGGCCAAAAAATATGGCGAGTTTCCAAGATCTTTATTTTCTCAGTCGCTTTACTTTCAAAGTTAAAATCAAAAAAGGTAAAAAGGGAAACAAGATATGCTAAACATATTACCGTTTTAACAAGTAATAAAAGCAGCAAAAGCTACAATGCAATGTTACCAACTTGACGAGTAACAAACAAATGATCAAAACCTAAGAATGCTTTGACAATAAGGTAAAGCAATCCCAAAAGATATCTGAAACAAGATAAAGGTATCAAAAGATAAAACCCGAAAAACACGGGAAATAGTATCCAACAAAATATTAAAAGTGCTGAGTAGAACCCGACCTAAGGGCAAAAGTACTTACAAAAGTAACCCGATCCTGCGGGACCAAAAAAAAGGTTCAAGTAGAAAATAAAAAAAACATAGCTTAGAACTCAATAACTTCGCCGTTCACAACCTTTTTATAAGCGCTAACCCCCGAGAAGTCAATGTCAGGAGCAATGAGAGCACATTGATCCTTGATGTTAGTCTCCGTCTCGGCTACACCAGCAACAGCAGCCTTCTCAGCATCTACTACAGACTTCGCAAGTGAAAGTCTATGTTCCTCAGATTCTTTGAGTTTACCTTTTAACTCAGAAACATGCTTCTCGACAGCTTCTCTCTTTTCACTTGCCGACTTAGCATCCCTGTTAAGTTTCTCATGAAACTCTTGCAAAGTAGCAAGAGTTGCATTCAAATTCTTGATTTTAACAGCAGATTCATGCACAGCCTTATATTTGGCGGCAATGGTACTTCGAAACTTAGGGATTTCCCTCCCAACATCATAACTCAGAACAACCGATCGAAGCAACATTTTCTGGATCCGAGTTAGCTCATCTTCCACAGCAAACTCAGAAGCTTTTTCTTCAGTTTCCTCAGTCATCAAGAAATTACTTTGTAAAGTTAGAAGCCCTAAAGCCCTCCTTTAGAGCGCACCCAAAAGATTGAAGGGCCTCATTATTTGTCGAAACAAATTCCTCACGGGAACTACCTTTCACTTTCTTTTTCTTCTTGCGAGGAGGAGAAGACGGTGGAGATGGCCCTATCTTAATAACCTCAGAAGTTCCTTGGGCATTTTCTTTGTCGGAATGGGTAGCTGACAAAGACCCCTCCTCGATAGCTGAGTTACCAGCTAAAAGTCTCCGACGCATAGCTGCAACGGTTCAAGTCCCCAGCCATTTCTACTGAAAAAGAAACAAAAATGGTTTTACTTAAACAGAGAAGCATATGCAGAAAGTATGATTATTAACAAATAAGATGGTCAATAAATTACCAATGGATTTACAAGCGGCCTCTTCATTAGAGAAAATGTTCTTGGGATCTAAAGGTTCTACTTCCCAAATTGTAATCAAGATACTAACCACAACCCTCTCCTCGGAACTTAGGTCATCGAGACTTGGCCTTGAAGAAGAAGCATTGTAATTCCAATAAATATGGAATCTCTTCTTTTTCTCGACATCTAAATAAAAGGGGGTCACTCCGGGTAATGGTCTAATCTTGAAGTACATCTCCTTAAAATTATGGTAAGAATCCTCGAACAAAGAAAAAATTCGACATACAGGGAATGATCTAAATGATAAAAAGGTCCTACCATTAAACCTCTTTTGAATTGTTAGCTTGAAAAGATAGAAGAAAACTTTTGAAGAAAGTTGGAAACCTAGAAAGTCACAGACAAATTCAAAGGAACGAATAATAGACCAACTATTTGGGTGAAGTTGAGAAGGGGCACACTTACACTCTTGAAGGATCTCTACTTGAAAATCAGAAAATGAGATTTTTCCTCCAACTTTGGTAAGAAAGGTATCAAGTACCCAAAGCCAATCTGATTCAATTTCAGAACAATAATTAGAGTAACATATTCTCTCTTCGTTGTTAGGAACCACTAGTTCATACTTCCCCTCTTTGGAAGTCTGAATCACCACTTTAGCCTCTTTAAGCTTCTCCAAATAGATAAGAAAAATTTTTGAAGGAGTACCCAACACTTCATCTGATACCCAATCATACTATGAAGGGATGTTACTCAGAAAAATCCACTTCGAGCCTGAGGAAGTTGAACCCGAAAGCCGAGAACTCCGTGGAAGATGTTCCTTGGGTTGGATAAACTTCTTACGAACCATCCCCCCGGAAATCTACAAGGGCACCACAAATCAACAAAAAAAAAAGAAAAAACTCAAACTTTGAGCTACATAAAAATTCTTAGAATAATAATAATAATAAATAACAACAACATCAAGTGGTGCCCCTATCTAAATCAAAGGGATGATGGATGAAAATCTTCAAAAGAAAACAGATCAATACCAAGATATATCCCAGAATAACAAATGCCCTCAAGATCTAAAAATGCTTCTAAGAAAAAATGGAAAAGTAAAAAAAAAGAAAGGTATTACCTGATGTGATGAACTCTGTGAAGCAAAAGGAATATCAGAAGAATACAAATAGAAGAAGAACATGCTGAAAGAATTAAAGAAAACCAAGTGAAATGTGAGAATGGGAAGGTTCAATAAATTATTGGGGCAAAAAAAAAAAAAAAGAAGAAAAAGATTAAAAAAGGCAAAGAAGGTTACCTCAAAGTGTAGCAGGGAAGCCTATGTCACTTGAAGTCCAATGACGATTCAAAGGTAATAGGAAGGACGCTTTTATATAATGAGAAGATGTTTTGATTTGAAAAATTAAAAGAAGAGGTGGTAATATTGAATGAAGTAACTTACCTATTAAATGGGGGCATTATAAAAAAAAAATTGTTACGAAAATTTTAAAGAATTTCAAAATTTGAATTATATTTAACAAATCAAAATTTTCTATTTAATATATATATATATGTGTGTGTTTTTTTCTCTAAATAAAAATAAAAATAATAAAAATGGGCCTATTTAAACTCGGTAACACTTAACTCATAAATACGTGTTTTCGAGTTGAGGTATTATTTTGGACCAGGTCCATTTACGAAGTAATTGACTTGGGCCACGATCCTTGAACCTAAGAGATCAAGGTTCAATGTCCAAACATTATAAGTTGGGCTAAGAATATTAAAGTCCAATACTTCTATTTAGACCTAGAAAAAGAAAGGTCAAGAAGGTTATGAAACATCCATATCCAAAAATTTGAGAGTTGGAAAGTTTCCCGATCATAAACGTCTTATTAATAAGGAAATAAAGGAATTCATAAACATTAGACTTGACATCTAATGAGTTAATGAAATTGTCAAAAATTAAAAGGACGGGTCACAACTATAAATAAGAAAAGGATAACAAAAGCAAAAGACAAGTGTGATAAATAACAAAATTCTTCTAAACAACTTTTAACTTAAGCATCGAAGTGACTTTGCAGGTTGCTCTCCCGAACAAATTCAAGACTCGAAGTCTCCAACTTTGCCATAAATTTTGCAAGTTCGATTGTCTCGAACAAAGCTACTTTTTTTTTTAACAATAATTGATCAGTCTGTTAATCTTTCAACACTCACCAACTGAAAGTGAGCTCTTGTCTCACATTGTAAATATTGATCAAGTTCAACTTAGTTGACTTTGTATTCCTACCTTTTCTTTTTTAATATTTTTTTAAACTTTTCTGTCCTCTGAAAAGAACAGTAGTGAAGAATTATTGAAGCAAACAGACATCTGGTATAATATTGTTGGAACTTGGAGCCTCCCAAGTCACCGATCAAATGCTCAAAACTAATAATTAACGAACAAACATTGTGTTGGACCAATTGAACAAATCAATAGAGTCAACATGTCTCAAATTCTGATCCTCAACGCCCAAACACAGTTACACAAATTTATAAAATAATAATAATAATAATAATAATAGAAGCTTTTCTATATGGCAATTTTTTTAGCGAAATGTGATGTTTCAATTATTATCACCAATGAAATATATTATAAAAATAATCAATAAATGAGATTTCATGTGTGTTTTTTTAATAGTATCCATATGCTAGGGAGCATAATAGTCTAAAAACTTGTTCAAAAGATGTCAAGTTTGATTATTTAGTTATCCTTTGTTAGGCTCATGGCTCATAGTAGTCAAAGGGAAGTGCCTCTAAACTTAGAAAAAATTAATAACAAAGCTATATCTATTGATATTTGACCCCTCCTAAATTTTATATTTTGATCCTTTTAAAAGAAATATAATTTTATAGTGTATTTATAACAATAATTTTAAATTTATATTTATTTTACCAATAAAATTTAACCTCATTTATATTAAATAGAAGATCATTTCAATATCAAATAAAAATTCATTTCTATGCTATTTTTGTATTATTTAACATACATTTAAAATAAAGTCTATTTAGCATAAAAAATAAATGAATTGGTTAAACTTGATTGTACTATTTTTATAATATAAGTGTTCAAAATAAGAGTAATATATTTTTAACCTCAATTTCTTTCTTTTACGGTTATTTTATGTATTCTTTTTCAAAAAATTCATATTATTATCCTATTTTGGTCACTTAATTATGTTATTTATTAATGAATTATTTTTTTTAAAATAATAGCTTTCCTGACTTTTTATTTAGGACGCATAGAAAAAGCTAGATAATCATCCATTTTAATTTATTTTAGCTATTATTTGTAATTATCAACTCTCAATATCTTTAATTTGTAGTTTAACATCATACTTTAATCAACATTTTTTAAAGTGATGGCTAAATAGTGGTTAAAATAATAAATAAAAATTAATGATTATGTAGCATTCCTCTAATTTCATTATTATAATTACTTCTTTTATGAGATAAGGAAAAAAAGCTACCTATGATTATTATTATTTTTTGGTTGTTCATATAATTATTATTTAAACAACTAAAAAATCAGCTCGTATAATATTATTATTATATTAAAATATTTAAATACTATAGTATTTAATATTTTTAATTATTTTATGTATTATGTGAATTTTGATTTCGTGAAAAAAATATTTGAAAATTTTCGATAAAGTAATTTTTTTAGATACAAAAAGAAAATAAAAAAACTTGACCACTCTTGTTAAAAAACTCTAATTCTACCTGTATTGATAATGTACCATTCTTTTGAACTACTAACTATGAAGTCAATAAAAAAAGAAGTTATTTTTTATAATGTAATATTACATAATTAAATGCACATGTAAAATATTTTTACACTAATAATGCATCAAATTTAAAATCATAATTTTGACCAACACTTTTAAAAATTAATAGCCAATTACTAAAAAAAATTCTTATGTTTACGCAACACTACTCCATTTAACGAATAAAATTTTTTATTATATTGGAAATTAAAATTTATTTATATAAAAAATAAAATAAAATTTTTATTCATTATAAAAAGATAAAAAATTTTATGGATATATGAATTATGAAAAGACAATAACGATCTTTTAGAACTAAGACAGTTTAATTTCAGTTTGAAATAATAATTTTAAATTTTAATGTCAGAAAGACTAAAATACTTCTTTAGAACCATTTTAAAACAAATGTTGTATTTAATATTTTAGATTCATAATGAACTAAAATAAGTGTCTTAGTGGTTTTGATTTTAAATTTTAGGTTATAATACAATTAAACAAATTATTTTTATAAGGAAAATCCAATATAAACGTTTTGGGAATTTATAGTTGTGATGTAAATGTTTTCAAGTGAAAATAAGTTGTTAAATTAAAAATTAAAAATATATTTTTACGATATCAATAATTATTGATAACAACTTTTATCCAACTTGTTTGTAATTTTAAAGTTACTAATACAAATTTATTTAACTTGCTTGTTTTTATAACATTAGAGAAACAATTAAAAATTATGTATTAGTAATAATCACTAATGGCTTTTTCGGTTCTCCCCAAAATTATTAAAGAAAAATAGTTTTAACCTAAAGAAAACTATTTTATAATTTTGTTAGGTAAATTAATTGATTGGTTGTAAAAAAAAAGAATTTAGATAATTTTAGAAGAATAATGACCTATGTCAAAAATAAATAAATAAATAAATGACATAAACATTTTTCAGAATTTGAATTATTAAAAGTTTTTTTTTAAAAAAAAAATTTGAGATAAGATAGCTACATTCATAAAGTGTTGACTACAAAAATAGCTTTTAAAATTAATGGGAATACTTTTAAGTTGGGCTTTTATGTAAATTTAATTGAAAATCAAGGTTAATTGAGATTTTTCATTACTCACTATACAACAAATTTAAATGGGTTACCTATTCTTATAAGAAACTTCATATTTCATTTTTATAAGCGGAACATGTGATAATTTTTCAATAATAATAATAATAAATAATCAAACACTTTGGTGGAAAGGTAAACAAAGGTTTAATATTAATAATCAAAAGACATAAAGAAAACCATTAGGAAGAAAGTTACAAAAATTCAAATGTGGGTCAGATTTTGATCCGATCCACCTTGTTGATCAGTCAATCTATCTCCACTACTATATATTTTTTAGCTTTTTCTTTTGTTTAGAACAATTAAGGAATGAATTTTCCCCCAACCGTGGTAGTTGTTTTGAACATGGTTGACTATTTGAAAGAATATAATGCTAATTCCTAAGCATAAGAAAGAAAATGTCAATTTTTATTTTTTAATAAATTAAAATAGGACCCATAACCTATACTTCCAAATGTTTTATAATTACTAAAATAATCTTCACGTTAATGTCGATGTTTAAGTGGGAATTAAACTCACATTTAGTCGGTGATATAATTAAACTCGTAATACTACAATTAACTTTGTTAGCTGTGAATGAACTTATTAGTTTACTTAGTCATCTCATTAGCCCGCTAATACACCAATTTATTACTTTAAGACAAATCTTCTATGTTTATGGGTTATTTGTGATTTTGTATCTCCATTTCTCCTTAATGTACTCTTTTATGAATAACTGCAATCAAAGAAACAATATATTTCTTTTTTCTTTTTTTTTTTCTGATTGTATCTCTTAACCTAACATATCAAAAACTAATTTTTCGCAGGTTTAAACTTTATTTAAAAATTTATTACTAATTACTAAGTGATTACACACATAAAAAAAACAAAATTTGAATTTCAAATACTTGAGCGAATAAATGAATTACCTAGTTTTTTTTTATTTTTTATGGTATCTCTCAATTCGACAGGTCGAAAATTAATTACTGCTCTGAACTCCATTTAAAGGCCTGCTGCTAGCCAATAGGTTGTTGCTTACACAAGTCAAAATTCAAACTTACGACACTTGATTAAATGAATTAGTGAGATGATCATGCCACTAAATCAATTCAAGTTGATCATGCCACTAACTTATTAGTTCACAATTAACGTAATAAATAGTATTTTTTTTAGAATTTGATGTATAATTTTAATTAAATAAGAGTTTTCTATAATATTTTGTGTTTTTTCTTAAAAGATGAATAAATAATATAATATTTTCTTTTTTTGTTCTTTCCTATCATATAAAAAAAATAAGTGATATAATATATCATTTTTTCATTCTATATTATTATTCTAAAAATAAAGATAAATTACTCCGAAAAATTAAAAGATACCTGTATAGTAGCATTCATATATATATATATATATGCATTCATTCTGATAGAAGCTAATAATCTTACTTTTTTTTTGGTTATGATTTATATTTTTTAGCTAAAGTTTATTATTTATACGTTTGACACATAGGTTTATTAAACGTGAAAATATATGGATTTGGATGGATTTGGTTATATGGGAACAGCTTCATAGGCACACCCATTAGTGTTGCAGACACACAGTTATTATTATCAATTATAATGATGATGATGATGAGTATAGTGTTGTCGTGAATGTAATTAATAAGTTCCATTGTTGCGTGTTGGAAGGACACTGTTTAATTTTCTGTCGGTGCACATTTAGCACATATTCTATAACTTACAATATACGTATGTATAAAAAAGAAAATAGGATGAAACTAATTCTGATGATAAACTTGTTGGCCAAAATAATTTACACAATTATTAAAATAAATTTATTTTATGGATGATATTTTAATGATGATGTAATAAAAAATAAGTTATTAAGGAATATTCCTTGACTAGTCATTTATTCCTAAGTAAATGATTTGCCGCGGTTAATTAAAGAATTAGTTGAGAGAGTTTGGTTGGCTCAAGAAATAAATAAATAAAAATGAAAAATCGCAGTGGAAACCATATAGGTCCACACAATCCTAATTCAATAATATTGCAATCGATAATATACGAAAGCAATCATGATTCTTGTCATTATTATTATTATTATGGTGGTATGAGTGGTAACAATATCTCTGTAATTTTTGCTTTCTTCTCTATCTGAATTATTACATAAATCACTTTTGATTCTAGCTGCTATTACTTTTTGGATTTGGTCCAATATTTATCAAGCAATTATCATAATGCAAGGAAATCTAGTAAACTATTTTCAATTCCTACTTCTTCTTCTTCTTGTTTTTTTTTTTAATTAAAAAAAAATTTAGGGGTTAGTAGTTGCTTTGTAGTTTGTACTGAAACTTGTAATTTATTTGAAGTCATTATATTTACTTTCTAAAGAAAGAAATGCTACTACCACTATTTTAGGGATATGATGTTTCCACAATTAATTGTAACAACCAATTTATATATATAGAAACAAAGTAAAATGTGATTGAAAGTAAAATTATTTTATAACAGACAAATAGTAGTACTTAAATACAAACACAAAATATAGCTAGCTAGGGTATGATATTTTCTGAAGACATTTTTATTGTACAGAATATGACACATATATCCTTAATTAAATGTAAAACATTGTTCTCTGGCAAAGAATTTCAAACCGTGCACTGTTTTATTGGGGAAAAAGAAAAGAAAAGAAAAGAAAAATTACTAACAACACTTTGTATAATTTTATATTCTAGACATAAATTAATTAAAAGGATATGTAAATGTATAATACATATTAAACTATAAAATACATATTAAAAATAATAAAATTACATATATATTTATATATAAATACATCGCGACTGATTTTAGTGACTAATTTTAGTGTCTAAATAGAATTACTAGAATTACTGAAAGTAAAATATTTTTAATTCTAATTAATGGAAAGTAAAATTCATATAAAATAAGAAAAATAATAAACTGCATGATTGCTAAAAATACTCGGTTTCTTTTCTGACCTTAAAAGGTAAAATTATGAAATACTACAAAATCTAAACAAAGTTCAGCTTTGGAGATCCAATCCACAAAGAAGATAAATATCAACTTTATATTCCTTATTAGCTTTATGTTCCTCTCATATATATATATATATATATATTTTACATGTCTCATATATATGTTTATGACAAATCACATGCAATAATATTCTAATCAAACTTTCTTTTTTTTAAAAAAAAAAGAAAAGTGAAAGGTATGATGAGCTGATCGAAAAGGAATTCATCCTGGAAGGTTTTCATTTATTTTCTTTTTCTTTTTCTTTTTCCCAATGAATATAATGTGTTCATATTTATTTTGAGCCTATGATAGTGAAGGTAACCATAATAGATGTTTCTAGTGAAATATGAATTGTCACTCAAATCCCCAAATAAAGTTTGCCGACATATGTAACCTACATATCTAGGTTTCCCACTTTTCTTTATTTGCTTCTTTTTCATCTGATTGGGAAATTAAACCACCTTTTTATTTCTAATTCTCCTTTTGACATTGTTATCGAGGCTTTTTTAAATTTTAAAATCAAATAATAGTATATAAAGCCTTTTTATTAACTATAGAAATTGATTATTTTTCATCAAACATATATCATAGTATAATATCAGACCTGTTTTATTTTTATCACACTAACAAACCATTTTCACTGTTGAAGAATTAAGTTAATTTGAATTAGTGTATATGTCCCTTCATATAGATATAATAATTTATCTGATGATCACATGATTTGATATGATTTTGTTTTCAAAATTAAATCATAATTAGGTATTCAAATGTAGGGAAGTTATTGATGATCTATATGTCGTACTAACTTTAAATAGGACATCATATCCATCAAATATTAGATATGTCATAGCTTTAATTAAGTTAAGAAATTAAGGCAAGAAATTTTCATGCAAGTTCAAATATATTATCTTCAAAGCAGCAATGTGTTTCTTTGTTATTAGTAAATAATAAATAAATAAAAATAGTACAAGAGAATTTGGTAAGTTAGTTCTTTATAACTGATTTATGATGATATATACACCAAGTTATATTTGATTGGAAGAAAGTAAATAGAAAAAAAAATAAGTGTAAAAAAAAGTAAGAAATAAAAGAGAACTCTAGTAAAAATTTATGGTGTGTTTAGTTTGCATTTTTATTTTTTATTTTTTTATTTTCAGTGATTTTTGCTTTTTGAATTTTGTAAAAAAAAAAAACAGTAAAAATAATAAAATCTTATTTTTTGATATTTTTTTTTACAAAATTTAAAAAATAAAAAATATTAAAAATAAAAATAAAAAATTTTGAAAACATAAATCAAACTCACTCTTAATTCTTTTTTAAATTATTTAATTGAAGAAAAATCATCAGTTTCTCTTCCATTTTTCTTTATAATAGAAGGAAAATCTTTTTTGTAATATGCATGCATGAATCTTAAATCCAAAACTAGATAGATTAAAAACAAAATCTTTTTCAAGCTTTTTCTAAGAAATTTTTTCACCAATTGTAAGCACTTTCTCATTACAGCTTTTTCTTATTTTTGAGTTAAACAGTTATTTTCTATGATTGACGCCTATGATCCTCCTTTTTTTTATGGCTACGTAAGCTGTTTTCCTAATCCTAATTCTAATAAATTAAAAGAAAAACAGAATCATTTAGCAACCCCATGGTTTCAATAATATTGAGTTATTGTTTTAATTAATAGCAATGGTTCGATTATTTATATCTCTTAATTAATTAATTAAAATCTTTGTAATATTTATAATATAATTAGACTTAGACGTTTACTGAAACTTTTTATTATATATTTTTGTATTTTTAGTTCTGAAAAGTTAAAAATACTTTTAAAATATTTATGGATGTAATTTTTAAAGCTACTAACTCATATCTTCTAAAGTTAAAAAATTTAATATAATATTATGTATTAATAAATATCTATTTTTATTTTTATTGTTTATTACATTTATATCAGTTAGAATAATTTTAAATGTTAAATATAATTTTACCAAACACAATTTTTATAACTTATTGTACTTATTGAATGTCACTTTTATTTAGATTTATCAAAATAATTGAAAAATTTTTTTAAAAAAAAATTATATATCTATAAAAAACTTTCTTTAATAATTTTAAAAAAAATGAAAATTTTACCAAATCGAGCTTTATTGTATTGATCCAACTGAAGCTTTTAGATGATATGGAAAAGGAAGTAAGAGAGAGTACAGTGATGATAATATGGGACCATGATTAAATATTAATTAGAACTACTTGTATGTCTTCTGATGAAAATATGTTCAAAATATATATTTACTCTAAAATATCCAACCGACACTGCTTTAATTTTCTTTTCTCTTCTTTTCATTTTTTACAATATCAATATGCACTAACAAATTCTATAAAAAGTAAAAGAAGAAAATGAGTGATCTCATCATATATATGTTCTTAAACTATTTTTTTAAATGTCTTAGCATAATATAAACAATAAAAAAAAACCAAAAAAAACAGCAAAATAAAGTATAATATAAGATTTTTTTTGAAATGTTGATTTTATTCCCAACCCAAATAGAGAGCAAAGCGATAAGTTTAGAGTCCTAAGTTAATCCCTTCAATAATGTCATTAGGACTAACTAAAATCCAAGAATATAAATCCAAAACAAGAAAAACAACAAAAAAATACGCAAAAAATATATAAAGTATAGAAAAGTATTCAGGTGTTTTGGGTATCAAGATTCCAGTACTTTTAATCATTGAACTTGAATTAATTTTAATAATAAAGTATTTTTTGTTAAGATCAACGATTTTATAATTAAGATCAACGATTAAAAGCAGTGGAACACCTAATACCTCAGAACAGCTGAACATCTTCGTAAAATATAATATAAGTGATCATACATATAATAAACTTCATTCTGAAACTATCAGTTAAAATCACAAGTTCATACCTGAGGGCAAAGGGTTTTTCAACTTCTATTATTGTGTGTGAGCTCTGATCTCTCATCACATGCATGCACAGGTCAAAGTCAAAACCATTTGGAATACCTCTTTGCATGCAACAACCGAATCACCTAGCTAGCTGTTTCAATAATAATAATAATAAACCTTTTCCATACAAATCTATTAACCTCTCATATTCAGCCTCATATACAGAGAATAAATCCATAGCAAATCTAAATTTTCCTTAAGAAGTCTATTGCTAGTTAATAAATTATTGTATGCTACATAAAACGAAATTAAAATGATTTTTTAATATTTAAATAATTAGTAAATTGATCACTAAATTAACCAATTCAAACTCAAAGATAAACTAATGTCAAAAAAAAAAAAAACTCAAAGATAACATGAGAAATATGCATGAATTATTAATTAAACCATCATACACATCATATAAATTCACACATAAAGACATCATCATTGTTTAGCTATATATCTCCTTTAATTAGTTATCATTTTTTACTTTCAATCCCCCAACATCACTTTTCTAATGTCAATACATTTTACCGACAACCTTTATTATGATGAATAACCTTTTATATCAAACAATTGTATTATTTATACAAATACATACAATTCTAAAACCACAATTCTAAAATGAGAGGAGATTTAGTAAAAAGAATGAAGATGTAGACATAATTTTTAAAAAAATAATAATAAAAATTAAATGAATATTTTTCAAAATAAAAATTTAACTTTTTATAACTTTAATTTTCATTTTTTACTATTTTTCCTCTTCATTGTAATAGGCACCATTCTAAAAACCCTACTTCTTCATCTTTCTACACAATTAATTTATAAACACACACATATATAAATTAAATTATTCATTTATTAATAAAATTAAAGTGAAAGCAACAACACTAATTGTGTGTAGTAGTAGTGATGAGTAGTAGCCATTTTAGCAAAAATGGTCCATTAACCCAAACAGTGTGAGTCTCCATAAATATTATGGAATGGACAACATGATGAAGCATTATATCTTGTGGGCAATGCCTTGTCCATAATTTGTTTTTGCCCGTTTTCGGTTGTTAGTTATGTCCTGCAAATTGTGTTCACTTTTATATATAATATAATATAATCTATTCATTTACACCAACTACCGGAGGAATCTCTATGAAAAAACCGCTGATCATCACTTTTTGGATATTCGCATGTAAAACATCAATTGGTCATCTCTTAATTATAGCAAAGAGTTGCATGACAAAAACCACATAATTACTATCTGATCATATAGATGCCTATATAATTAATTGGAAAATGAAAAATAAAAAATAAAATAAAATAAATATTTCGCTTTCATTAATATCATTGCTTTAGCTACAAGTTACTCTTTTGGTTTCAAATTTCAATTCACATTATTATGTCATTTTTATATATAAATTTAACATTCATATTATATATGAATATGTAACTACGAAGTGAATATGTTTTTATATAAATATGTTAAAAATTATTAAATAATTTAAATTATAATTGACTTAATTATTTAATATAATATATATCAACATTTTTAATATCATCTTCAATTCCTACGAAGACATCTAGTAGCCACCATTTTATAAATACGAGAAATTATAATTAAAATTCATGATTAAGTGTTTATAATTTAATATATAGAATTCAAAATAAATAAAATCATTTCAAAAATGGCTTAGAAAAATTAATTACCTATTCTATATATTACTCTATAAATATATGAGATATGCAAAGTAACAAATATTATGCAAAGAGGGGAGGGGGTGGGGGGACATTGGAAAAATAGGCCAATAGCAAAGTTGATAAATAATATATATTATGTATAATCTTTGATATCATAAATGATAAAAGAGTTATAAAGACAAACCTCCATATATAATCTCTCAAATAAAGCTTTGCTTCATCATCATCATGCATCATGAGAACTCAGATAGAATGAACTAGTATATGCATTAGCACATATGAAAAAGAAGCAGTTAGTAGTTCTAACAAACAAAACTAACTAATAAATAAATAACAAACTAACAAACTAATAAGATTATTGATGATCTTGTCTTGAAAGCTTGTTGAGAAGTGCAGTGATAAGAGCATCTCTCTTATCAGCCCTAGCTTCATCTCTAATCCTCCTTTGTTCTTCACTCTCCCTCCATCTCTGCTCCATCAATATCCTCTGATTCTCCAAAGCCTCCATTGTTTGCCTCCATTCCAACTCCTTCAACCTCCTATCATTCTCCCTCGCCTCGAACGCCTCCATCCATTGCGCCTCCATCTGCATCTGTTGCCTCATAAACTCCTCCAGAATCCCCTTCAAACGCTTCAAATTATTACTATCACTACTACTATTTTCCATCCTCTTAACCTTCTTTATCCTTTTCTTTTTAATCTTTTGTTGTGAATCTCCTCCTAATTCACTCTCCTCCTCTTCTTCCTCGTCCGATGAAACCTGCACTGCCGCTTTCTTCTTATTATTAGACGAACCTCCTCCTCCTCCTCCTCCGCCGCCTCCTTCGGCTTCAGCCCAAAGCATCCTCTGCATTCTATCGGTGAAAATAGCTTGAAGCTCGTTGTAGAATGGGAATTGCTGCCTCATTGCTTCCGCCTCCATCGTTTCACATCCCTTTTAAATCTCAATACCAAAAAATAACTCTTAACAACACCATAACTATAACTATACAAGTGGTTACTTCTATGAAAAATATCTTCTTACGCATGCTATATCTTAAATCACTAAACAATTCAGTTAAATTACGTGTAAATAAACATAACATTTAACTATTCATGATATAATCTTCACAAAAGTAATTATCCCTAAAAGAACTCGAACTATATAGACAATATTTTTTTAACTATAAAAAAATTACTCCCTTTTTGTACGCGGTAGAATAAACGGAATAAAATAAAATAGAAAGAAGGAGGAAAAATAATTGAAGAAGAAGAAGACACGGTTTTTGTGTTGTTAAATAATTGAAGAATAATAAAAAAGGGTATGTAATTAAGTACCTTGTAACGGGTAACGAGGTTTTTCCACTTGCACTTGCACTGCTCAGCGCTTCTATTGTAACCTTTTTCCTTCATGGTGTTGGAGATGATTTCCCAGAGCTGCTTGTTCCTCTTTGTCTCCATGAAAGTCTGATCAAGCTCCGCACGGATCATTAGAAACTCCTTCGTTTCTTGGATGCTCCATTGGGGGAACCTGCTATCTCCTGTCACATCAACACCAACACTCGTTGTTGTTGTTGTTGTTGCACTGATACTATGATGTTGTTGTGGCGGTGGGTATTGTTGTTGTTGCTGCTGCTGTATTTGTTGTTGATGATGATGGAAATGATGACTACTTTCCATTAAATTTATTGAAAAAAGAAAAGAAAAGATTTGAAGTGATAAAGTCAGATTCAATTTAAATCAAATCAAATAATAAAAATCCGGTGAACTCCAGAAAAAGGAAAAGGTTTTGAGGTATGTTAGTTGTTTGAGGGGGTTATGGGATTTGAAGAGAGAGAGAAAGAAAGAGATGAGAGAGAAAAAGAAAAGAAGAATATATATGTAGGTTTGTGGTGTGGTGTGGTGTGGTGTGGTGTGAACAAACGAGGCAGGTGTGAATGAATTGCGTATTTCATAAGAGACCAGAAAAAAAATATATTTTTTCTTTTCTTTTAATGTAAAATTTATTTAATTTACATTGATAATATGCAACTAAGGCAGTTAATTAAGTCAAATTCAAATTAATTTTTGGGAAAATCATATATAAATAAATAAATAACAAAAATTCAAACAATTAATAGACATACCTGTTGAGTGTTGAATCGAAACTGAAAATTTTAAATGCAATTGTTGAATTTTTTTTTTTTCAAAGAGGGAAGTAATAGGGGAATTTCTTTATTTGTTGCAATTATGATTGTTGTTTCTTGGTTTTTGTTAAGTTGAAAATTGTTTTTTGAAAGATCTCTTCTGATCTATCTACGCGGAAACTTTGTGTGTCTTTCTCTCTCAAGAATGAAGATATCTTTCTTCAATGTTCATAGTTGTTTTTGTCTCTCATTAATAATATTTTATTTGTGTTCACATTGCGTCAAAGCATACGTCACAATGACGTCAAAAGTCTCACACCGGTGGGTTCGTTTTATTTTTATCCCTCTGTTTATCTATTATGCTTAAACACAAGTTGCTTCCCATCCATTTCTTTTGTAGGGTTAACGGTTAACAATTATTAGATTATAATTTAATTAATTATATTAAATTATTTTACAATTTTTTATTAATAATTTCACACAAAAATAACTACATGACTACATGAGTTTTTAAATTTCTTTCTTCAATTTTATTTTCGTTAATAATTTTTATTTTTAATCATTCAAATTTTTTTTAGAAAATCATGAAAATCCAATTGAGTATTGAGTTAGTAAAATTAAATATTTAAAAAATTAATCAAGACATTAATTACTAAAAAAATCAACTCGGTATATTTATCAAAATTTTTTACTATTTTTTTTCAATTTTGGATTCTTTTAATGACAATCATTTTTACCATGAATTGTATTGGTCCAATAACTAGTTTTTCCATTAGTCCAATCTAAGTCTATATGACTCTTAGCTAGCGTTTTTTTTTTTTTAGGTTGGAATTGAGACTTAATATTATATTTAATTGATAAAAATTAAAAGTAAAATTTTAATTTCAGTTTTTAGAATTTTAATATTTCTAGTACCTATGGATAGCAGAGACCGTGGGATTTAAACTATTAGACTAAAATTTTTTAAAAAAAATTTAACTCAGATACTCTCATTTAATATTAAAATTTTTATTATTAACTTTTTTCATTCTTCTATTAACTTAATTTAATTTTTATCTCTCAGTCTCTATTTTCTAATAAATTTTAAATCAAATACAATAACAAACTTAATTCAATCTTAATCTATTAATGTCAATCTTTCAATCTCACTTTCTCACTCTCACTCTCACTCTCTCTATGTCAAACGTACCTTTAAAATCATGTTTTTTTTTGACTGATATATAGCTAACCAAGAGTAAAATACATAATTCTTCTTCCCCCACGTACGTACAACTATTTTGAAGTACCAATAACAACTACTATCTTGAAAAATACTATTCTTTAATTAATTAACTACTATTCGTTCACAATATTGTTACTTTCATTATTACTTATTCACAAATTAAAATTTATTTATAACAATGTATTTTCATTTGATAATTAATCTATAATATAAATAATTTGTATTGATTGTATTTAAAATTATGTAAATGATAGAAAGAATATTGCTTATTTAATAAATATTATATTAAAATGTGATATATATTTAATTTAAAAGATTATGCAGTTATAGAAAGTGATATTCATTAAATTGGCACTACTGTACTACCTAATAATAAGATGACTATTTTTAAAAAATAAAAAAGGATTGTGGTAGGGTTTCTTTTTTTTCTTTTGGGATACATATATAAATTGGTAATTTAATATTCAGTGTGATTTTTTTTTAATCTAATTCAAGTTATTTAGTCATAAAAAAAGCTATTTAATTTAATTTATCTAACTTTCTGCGCGTTCTTTATCCCCCGCCACCCGTGGGATGGTGACATAGGAAAGAAAAGAAGTTGGAAAAGAAAAAAAAAAAAAAAAAAAAAGCTTCT
>JASCZI010060426.1:198721-214888 GCA_036250425.1 Stylosanthes scabra
GGCTAATTCAATTCATGGAGAGAAGTCCATGAAGGAAAGAAGAGAAATAATGCAGTCGCTTTTGGTGGGTGAGGTTCCGGTGGTTGTGGCTACTGGAGTTTTGGGTAGGGGAGTTGACCTATTGGGTGTAAGGCAGGTAATTGTGTTTGACATGCCAAATTCTATTAAGGAGTACATACATCAGATTGGAAGGGCATCTAGAATGGGAGAAGAAGGTCAAGCTATAGTTTTTGTCAATGAGGAGAACAAGAACATCTTTGCTGATCTAGTTGATGTATTAAAACTTGGTGGAGCAGCTGTTCCCCGGGAGCTAGCCAATTCACGGTATACCACTGGGTTTTTTCCTGGTGGCAAGGGTTCAAAGAAGCGAAAGCATAGATAACGAAGTTTTTATTTTGCTGCTTAGATCCGGGTGTAGTTTTGATCTTGCCAAGTTAGGAAATGGCACAAGAGAATACATACATACATTATTACACTCTTGCATTTTGCATGAAAGTTCTCGTCCAGAGAGTATGTTACATGACCAATATATTCCTTAACTTTAGTACCCTTACAAGGTTTTTAAATGCAAGTGCTGTTTCTGCCTGTAATAGATAACATAGAGGCTGAGATTGTTGAAAGGATGACATAAAAGAGTCACATTGTCCCTTCTTTGTTCCTCCAAACATGACATGTATAACAGGGCTCTAAGATTGTCATGGTGGAGATTTAATATTGTTGGGAACCTGGTCAATTGTAAACTAGGGGCTTAGTTATGAATATGCAATTGATTGATTGTAAGCTGGGATGGGTTTTGTAACTACCAGCTAGGCAGAGGAGAGTAAAATTTTTTAAAGTGGTTAGGGTAGAGCTATATGAGCAATGGGAGGGTATATTGAGGGGCATATCTCGGATTTGAAGGGAAATAGAATTAGGAGTGTGTGATGGTGTTTGCCTCTTGAAGAACTACAGGGAGAAAGAATTGGCCTTATTTCTTGTAATTTCATGCTTTTAGGTTTTGATAGGTTATCTCAATGTCAATTCTAGAGTATTTTCTGTGATTTAATTCCATTAACCTCCATGAATATCAGGTTTGTTTACAGATACCAATTCTTTTTATGCTTGTTATCCATTACTATCATAAGGTGAAAATAGCATTTTGGCTGTGTACTTTATTGATCTGTAAAGTTGTTAGCTAACATGCCATGTTTTGTTGTTGTAATCTGGATTGCCCAGCTCCATGCCAGTAATATTAGGATTTCAAGAAAGTTGAAGTAAATCTTGAATATACCCCTAACACTTGTAGAGATTTTTGAGTCGTGGCTTATATTGACCAACTATATCTTGTGATTTCAGAATGAATTATATCAGTAACCCTTATTCTTGAGGTTTTCAGTTGCAGCTATATTTCCTAAGATATGAAGCACTAATCTTTCATGGAACAATCATAGTCAAGGATCTGTTACTGCTCACAACTTCTCTGTCTAAGAATGCTTTGCAGCTTTGGGTATCATATTATGTATGATCAAACACAGCCTTGGAAATTGAAGTAGGAAAAGTGGAAGACTGATATTTTAGATTACATGCATTATATATAGGAAAGTTTTCAAGTATACGAGTATGTAGCGGTAATCTGTAACCGTTGATTTTGATTAAAATATATATAAAATCAACGGTTACAGATTATAGGTTATAGGTATACTGGTATACTTGAAAACTTTTCTTATATATTATATATATATGGTTCTTCCCAACCAAAAAAGGAAGTGTTGATTTAAAGGAAGCTTAATGAATTTGAAAGAAAGAAGACACTGTTTCCTTTTTACATTATTTGACAAATGCAGAAACCATATGCAAGGAAGCTTCTTTCCCTGAACCAGCTTAATGTTTTGCGTGGAGACGACTTCTGCATGCTGATCTTGTCAAAATGGTCTTCTCTCTTTTTTTTTTCTTTTTTTTTTTTTTTGATCTGGGTCTTCTCTCTTCTTAACTCAATAATACAATATAAGCCAACAATTAGATTTATTGCACTCTATTTTCTTTTCTTCTTTTTGGAGAGCACTCCATTTTCAATCATAAGAAATTTTTTTTTTTTTTGCCAAGTTTCTTTCAACCCGACAGAGTGAAGACTAATCAACCGCAGATCTGAGTTCGATTTAAGAGTTTGCCATTGGCCAATGGGTTGTTGCATGCAAAGAGTTTGCCATTGGCCAATGGGTTGTTGCATGCACAAGGCGGGATTTAAACTCCCGACACTTGCTTAAGCGAACTAATGAGCTAATTATCAGACCAACCCAAGTTGGTTAAGAAATTTATTTTTTTCGGTTGCAGGTTAAGAAATTTTTATACACAACCAATAAGACAATAACCGATGGGCTAATGCCCAAAAGAGAAACACATATTAAATACCAACTAAATGGGATAAGATATCCCTTTCTTTTTGAACCAAAAAAAAAAAAACGATATCCCTTTCCTTTATTCTCAATAACCATCAGGAGGATGGTGTCTAGCTATGTTTTGTGATTTATTATTATTATTATTATTTTTATTCCTGATACTACACCACTCACCAAATCCAAAAGGATGTGGAGGACAAAGTTCAACAAGCCGAAAGAAAAACAAAAACCAAAGAAAAACATCAAAGCAATCAAAATATCATCAAACTCAATACTCAAATGCAACGATCAATAGAAAACCTAAGCTTTTTCATTGATCCACTGTTACTGAGTAGCATTCAACTGTCACACTAATATTATTCTTATTTTAGGTGCATTTTAACCAACTACTAATTAACCTAAAAGGACAAGGATTTCTTTTTTTTTTTTTTTTTTGCCATTACACTACTCATAGTATGTGATCAGGTCTAAAGTTGCCTTTGGAAAAGAGATTGAAAGTGCGAAATAGCCAAACAACATATTAAGATGCCGAAGGAAACCAACAAAGCTTTAATGTTGTTCCATACCATTCCCATTTTTTACATCATTGCAGACAAACAAAAAGCAAGACTTGACTAATAATATTCTTCATTTCTTCTAGATACCGACTTTAATCTTCTAAAGTTTTTTCCTCCTCCATTGTCTTATAAGCAATTCCAATTATTTGTCTCTCTTTTTGAAGGACAACAAAAATATAAATAATGAGAAACTTACTCACATTACTTGTATTCTTTATTATGATAATCATCTTTGTTTATAAGTCAAGTTACCGCAATACAAATGATAATAATCCTTACATAATTATCATTGTTAATGAACATAACTTAAATTAGTGTCCCTTTCAACGAACTAGTCAAGGGTACAATTTTTCTTGCCACCAATCGTAATCATAATGTAGGGAACTACATATGTTTCTGTCCTAATACCATACTTTAAACGGATCTACTTTTATTTGATGTGCTTATCCTTTGGACTTTCACATTGTTTGATGAAAATAATATATTAGACATTAACTCAAATGATAAGTATATTACTGTTAAAACAAAAAATTATTAGTTCGATTATTAGTTTTAAGTTTTAACTTTTAACAAAATAATAACTTTATATAATATAGAGTGAATGCTACGGTACCCTCTATTTTTTAGAGGGTAATTTACTCTCTCTAGTGTATTAGTTCATAATTAGCTCAATAAATAACTTTTCAAAGGAAAAAAAGTCATTTTGGAAATATTTCAAAGATGAACAATGCTATGGAACTAATGTTAGAGAACCATTAGGGAGCTAATAATTAAGTTATCCTAAATTCATATATCCAAAACTAAATTATTATCCAAAATATATATTAATTATCATCTGCAGTATGTGTTGGCTCCCTATTGGTCATAATATATTGATTTTTTAGTTTTTTCTTGAAAGAATCATTCATCAATGCCAAAGGAGACATGTTTAGTTTTTTTTAAAAAAAAGTAAATTCTTATAATTTACCAAATTTATAATTAAGTCGTTATGCTTTAAAAAAATTTGGATTAGGTTCTTACACTAGCTTTAAATTTATATATAATCATATTATTGTTGTTCAACATACATTTAGCTAATCAAAAAATGTTAAAATATAATTGATAAGAGAAAGTTTTGGACTCTTGATAACCAATATTAATGAGATAATAAGAAAGTTAATATCATTTTTTCTTTTTTTCTCTTTTCTCTTTTACCACTCACTATTTCCCTAATTACACGTATTGACTCCCTATTAGTTCACTAACGTTGTCCGTAGCATTACTCATTCGATAATGATGTGAGATTGATGAAAATATTTTTATAATTTTTTATGTTAATAAAAATTTAATTATAAATTTAAAATTCAAATAGGGATCCGATTAAAATTTTTTAAAATTGTAAGAGTCCAATTATAAATCTGAAGAAACTATGAGGGTTAATAATAGAGTAATTTAATTAATTTTTTATAAGAAAAAATGTTAATGGATGGTGAGAATTTAAAATTCATAGTCAGACAAGAACCGTTAATAGATCACAGGTTTTATGATCTTTTCCACCATGATTCCCGTTTTTTCAGATCTGAATCAGAAGATGTAGTGATCTTAATACAAAAGTTCATTCCTGCAATTTCTGATCACAAATGTCCCCTTCCCCATGTTTGTTTATGGAAACAGCATTTGAATAGAAGGTTCTTCAAATGAAATGTTATGTATATATACATCTATTTCGATAACAAAGTTTGCAAGGTCTTATTTATGTGAATTTTTAATGTTATATATATCAACAATGCTAGTCAACCAATAAAAATTAAGTTAATATAAACTAATAACTTAAATTGAATATTTTATTTTTTTAGGTTTCAAATTTTTTATTTTTAAAAAATTTAAAGTTGGCTGATGGTTACTTTAGGTTTTGAATATTTTATAATTTATATCATAAATGTTCTATAAACAGTGATTATGAATATTTTATTTTTGTTGGTTAATTTATTGTTCACATATATTTTTCCATATATATATATATAAACAGTGTAATTTTGTTTAATGCATGAAAATGAAAGAGCAAATTCTTGCCAACAACTAATTTTTTTAATGCTTATTTTTTCATTCCTATTCATGTGATGGCATTAAGGTTGTTTGGTTAATTAAAAAATTCAACAGGGAATCAAATCTTAAAAGAATTTTGTCTGTGTGGCCTTCTTCACACTCTTTCTCTCTCTTCTACTTGTTTGGTGATAAACTCTTGTAAGCTCAATAATTAATTGGAATGGAACCAATAATAATATACTATCCCTTTGGTTTCAAGAAGAATAAAAAAGGTGATTTATGTGACTCATGATTTTGTAGCCTTTGTTCAGGGTGTGATCTAAGGGTTACAAAGTAGCAACTAGCAACTGATGAAATTATTTATATCCAACGTTAAAAAATTAAAGAAAACCACATAAATAATTATAAACCATTTTATTTCCACATTAAAATCAACAATTAATGTATAATACAAATTAAAATATAAAATACACATTAAAAATGAATTTAACTATATATATTTTACATTTAATATATTATACATTGATGATTAATTTTAATTGCTAATTTTAGTATACATATTGAATTTTATGTATTTTATATTTTAATTCATATTTTGCACTAATAAATGATTTTGATAGTTGAATATAATATGCACATAATATAACCCTAAGAATAATTAGTTAGCTGCAACTTTCCTTAAGAAAAATATATAGCTCGGAGCATAAACATTTTATATTAATATTAATGCAGAGTATGGGAAATAATTGTATATATCCAAATATATAGTGTAATTAGATGGTCTTGCTAGAATCACCGTCAGAAACATGATTTTTACCGAGGGCCTTATCGACAGTTCAACCATCACTAAATAACTATCGGATGTAACTGCGTCAGTAGTAAATTCTAACCTTATTTTAACGGCTTTCACGATGACGATAAAATACTTAAATAAGCACTTGTTTGAATTGGGTTTTTTTAAGAAAAAAGTATTTTTTTTTAAAAAAAGATATTTTTCATCAAAGTTATATCATTTGGATACATTTATAAAAAAATACTTTTATTTAAAAAAAACAAATTATGTGCTTTTTAAAAAGTCGACAATGTGTATTGCTTTTTAAAATTAAAAAAACAAAAGAAAAAGCAATTTCTATTAGTAAAAAATCTTTTTAAATAAAACATAGATAACAAAAATCAATCCAAACTAACCTAAATTTCAATTTGTTCATATTTTTACTAACACACTAGTTGTCGGTAAAATTAAATAATATTTTGAGGCCCCTTAATGCATCTTCGCGTCTCTTGGCCCATAAGTTTTAACGATGGTTCTACTATTGATAAAATTAATCCTTGAAAAAAGAGAAAGTCTTGGTAGTCAATATTAAGGAGATAATAAAAAATTAATATCATTTTTATTTCTTTTCTTTTTCACCTTTAATCGCCCATTATTTCTTTAATTACACTCATATATTTTCCTAATCTTATCGACGTTTCATATATTTTCCTAATCTTATCGACGTTCTTCTAGTATTACGAGTCGTTGTTGGTAAAGCCGTCGGTATTTAAGATTTCTCTAGTAATGTGTTAATTTAAAAGTTGAAAAAGGAATAGAAAAGAAAAAATGTTGGTGATTTAAAATTTGAGTATAATTTATTTTGACTAATATCCGAACTCTTCATTAACAAAAATACTTAAGAGTATTAATTAGATATTTCCCCCCTTCAACATTGCAAGTAGAGAAAAAAACATAAGCTATGTACGTGGTTTGGTTGGGTGAGGTGCCCCCATGATACCCACTAAGCATAGTTGTTGTTTCAAACACATAAAACAAACGCAGAAAGAAATTAAAGAAAGAAGAGAGACAAGAAGGTCCCCTTTGGTTTCATGTTAAACTGTTAAAGAGACAGCACATGGCATCTTCTCTTGTTATTTCTCACACCCTGCTTTTTCTCCTTTTGCTCCTTGATTCTAGCAAAATGCTTCCCATCTATCAACTTAATTAATCTTTTTGCTCTTGCCCTCCTTAAACTATTAGTTAACATTATCCTCTTATTATTTTATTTTTTAAATTATGCATATCTACGATGGTTTCATTGAGTTTAACTTTTAGGGTTATGTTTAGTTGAAAGGGAGTAAATAGATATTAAGTAATTGAAGAAGAAGTAAAAAGGAAAAAAGAAATAAAGTGAATTTAATTTTCTTGATTATTTGGGTTATGAAGAAAATTAAACAGTTTCTCTGTTATTTCTTTTCAAAACTTATTTAAATGATTTTTTATGAATGTCTCTAATGATGAGTTACTTCTCAGAAAATATTAAAGAATTAACCTACTAGATTTTTGTCAACTTAAAAATATAATTAGTGCAATTAAAATATTATAGACTATTTTTTTTTGGTGCGTAATTAAAATATCATAGACTATTTTAATGTACAAAGTTAATTTCAAAGACCATCTTAAAACTTAAGTCTTTCTTTTTTAATTAACAACCGAGTTTAAGCTAAAAAAAATAAATTAACGAAATTAACCAGCAATCATTCTAGGGAAGGAAACTGTTAAATTATTATAAATAATATAAGAAAAAGTTAACAAAAGATTCATAAACTAAAAATTGATTAATATGTCACGAAACCCATCTTATTTAATAAGTATTGCCTTATTTGACTTAGATTTATAGTGGTAGACGGTAATAAATCAAAATTATCATATTTAATTTAATATTTATCATTTATAATTTTATATAATATTTATAATTATATATTTATCACGTATAATATTATATATTTATTACAATAATAATTAATTAATAAAAAAACCAAAATAAATAAATTACAAACTATCAAATATTTTCCTTTGATTTTATTAACCAAGTGAATGGTCATGACCTTAGCCATCATGCATTCATGCATACTCTGAAATCTGAATCCAACAAAATTCTATTCATGATGAAGTGAGAAGTTATAATTTCATGATGGTGATATGGTAATTAAGAACTATTATTGGCACCAAAAGTCAAGGTGTTTACATGGTTTTCTCTTATATAGAAAGAGACTTAACACTTATTATTCTTTTGTGAGATTTGATTAGATATAAAACTTGTTGTGTTGTAAATTTGTATTAACTTCTAAAAAATGCTACTACTACTAGTGCATATAAAAAAGCATTGAGAATAGTTGAGATAATTACAATGTATTTTTCTCTTCATTACTTCAAGAACATATGTATGTCGTCTTCCTTAGACCCAGCGATGCCTACAAAAGTACATTATTGCACCTCTCTTTCATTAACCTCTGCACTTGTTGTTGATGTTTAAGTGTGAGTTTCTCTGTATCTTAAGATTTTGAGTTGAATATATTTTTTTATTTTGTGTTTTCTCACTTGATTTCTTCTCAAAGTCTCCTCGACGATTTTACTTCCATGGTGGTCCAACAAGTGATATCAGAACAGATGGTTGATCGACATGATTTTAAGGAGCATTTATGAGAAGCATTGAAAGACTTTTTGAAAATAATGGTCCGAACGGCGTGTCCCGCGGTGTGATAGGTGAACACTCAAATGTTGTGAAAGAGCTAGGGGAGTTGTGCTCAATGTGGAGACTCACACTTAAAGAGAAAGATTGTTGATGTTCAAGTATGAGGGGTTAATCCCACATCTTCGATAATAAAGAGAAATAAGGAATTTATAAGATGATAGACCTATTTACTTGACACATTAAAGTTTTGAGTTGGATGTGATGTCTTCTCATCTTGTGTTCTCTCACTTGATTTTTCTCCAAAATCTTTTCGACGGTTTTGCTCCTCACAGTGGCCCAACACATGTGTCATCAATAAGTTTTTATCATACCAAATTCTTGTACCTATATTCACACATCGCTTATCCCGAGGCTTTGAATAAATTTTATAGATATTCTTAACATTTAATCATCCTATCTAGGTAGAGCAACACAGTAGCGCCTTGCAAGGTCAGAGCCGGAAATGTTTTGAAATCGTATATATTAATTTTATTTTATTGTCAAATAATACTAAAAATTACTAACTATTAGTTCACATATAGGTGACACGTCTACTTTATTTGTATTCATTATTATTTTTCATACTGTACGAACAAAGACTAAAAGATGAGAAACGCATGACACTACTTCTACAATCAAACCTTATCAGTTTTATTTGTTCGATTGTGATTGTATTAAAATTTATATCTAGAAAGTTGTTGGTTAATTCATTTTACATTTTTAAAAAAAATGTTGTGATTTATTCTAATAGAGTTGACACAAGAGGACATAATTGATACGATTTTAAAATATTAAAGACATAAATAAGACATTTTAAATGTTAAAAACATCTTTGAGATTTATTCCAAATGATATGAATAAAAATAATACTTTATCTCTTGAGTTAAAAAAAAATGCTAACTTTTGTTTGATGAATTTAGTTAAACAAATATCTTTAACACAAAATAGTTTTACAAAATTATATTTAATTTATGGATTTAACTAACATATACCTTGAAAAGCATGTTTTAGAAGTAAAACAGAAACTTTTAAAAGTTTAGTAAATTCAATTTTGAAAAGTTGTTAGGAAATGTGCCACTATGGCATTAGCGTGAGCTTATATATAGTTGTAAACCACACTATACATTTTACTATTAATCATTCTAAATGAATTCAATTTTAGATTCTCTCAAGTTCAGTCTGTAATTTTGCATTGTTCACACTTAATTTGCATTATCATTGCAGATTTTCTCAGCTGTTTTTTTTCATTATTCTTTCAGTTTAATTTTAATGCTTTAACAGTGTAAAAATTTTTTATATAATTATTTAATTAAATTTATATATTTATATGATTTTTTAAATTACTTTTGCTGATATAATAATACATTTATGATTGTCTGTTTAAAATTCTTTTACATTAACTTTTCCTAAAAAAATTAAATTCTTATTCTTTACCTAAATTTTTTACAACATTTGTTTTTTTTTTTTTTTGTGTACACCAGGATATCTATTGGGTCAAAAGTCCAATGATTAATCCCTCAAATACTATAAAGGCAAAGTGGATAATCTCCCACACAAACTCTCTCCATTCTCATCTTTCTGGGAGAATCAAACCGAGAGTACAGTATTTATTATATTGTACTAGTTGTTAACAAGACTTTTTTAATAACTAATTTTATTGATAACAGCCATTTCAATTATTGATTTTGTCGTATAACAAGAATTACATTTTGTCCACTAACAATTTATTACTATTAAACATGCTACTTATATTTTTGCCTCATATGAATCCAGGTTGGCTCAAGTGGCAATTAGCATTTAAGAAGAATAAATAGCTGCAGATCTCTACACTATTTTTGGACAACGGTAAGAAGACACGAGACACAAACTGTAAGCAGCCTCAACAGAAAAAGGACCTCTCTAAATTCAGATGCCTTCATTTCAATGTAGGTAGGCAATCTTATGAAAATTTACTATACACTCATTATATTCCATAAATTTAGACAAAAAAAAAAAATTCCATAAATATTGTTTTAAATACTGAAAAAATTCCCACAAATTTTCAGGTATATATACACATATATATGATTTGAAAAGTTTCATAAAGATAATTTTTTTAACCATCTATAACCTTCGTATTTTGATTTATTAATTGTTGTTGAATTAAATGTATATTATTAGATATTAAATATATAACTAGGAATATTAATTACATATAATTATAAATGTTAAGTTAAATACAATAACTTTGGATTATCACCGTCTATCATTACTCATATGATTAAATAAGTTATTTGGTAAAGCATTATTTTAATCATCAACGATTGGTCAAATCTTAAATTGGTTCTTAGCATTTCAATTATCCTATTTTACTCTCAAAAAATTTCAAACACGAATAAGAATTAATGATGTATAATATTTTTGTACTTTTATTCATATTTTTATTCTATGAATAATATTTTAGAAAAAAAAAAGGAAAGTTGTATGCTAAGCTCTTTCATATATAAGCATTTTTTAAAGATTATATCCAATGTGTTAGACTCTTGGTTGCTGCCTTCTTAATTACTACTTAGAAAGTATACAAGTAATTGCATTAATTTTGTGTATTCAGTTGGTAAAACTTTTATTTGTTTAAGTAGTTTATTAGAGCTTATTTTTTAGAAAACAGCTTTTCAAAAAGATATAGTACTTATGATTCGTAACTCATATTGCAAATAATTTTAAATAAGCACTAAAAACGATAATTATATTTGGCAAAATAATTTTTAAAATTTAAAAATTATATTAAATAAATAAAAGAGTAAATTTAAATACCTATTAATATAATCAAGGTTAAATTAAATCATAGGTCCCTATAGTTTTATAAATTTTTTAATTAGGTTCTTATATTTTTTTCCTTTCAATTAAGTCCCTATATTATTTTAAATTTTGTAATTAGATCCCTGTCGTTACAAAATCGTAGAATTAACAAAAGATTTCATCTCTAAAGATATCACAAAAACTAAGGGCTAACTCGTTAAATATGATATTTCTCTCTATTTTAGAATGGTAAAATAAATATTCTTATTCTTCTTTAACATACTTTGAGCTTCTTAAAGATATACGGCTTTGATTCATGCAAGTTGGGAATACTTTCAAAGAATATTGATGAAAAAGTTAAGATGAATTAAAAATATATTTAGGTGAGTATAAACCTTACATAAAGTGCTAGGTATGAGAATAATAGAAAATTCAAATTTTATACAAATTTAAAAATGGTATAGGGACTCAATTGAAAGGAAAAAAGTATAGGTACCTAATTAAAATTCGATGAAAATATATGGACTAGCAGAGTAATTAACCCTATAATCAACTATGTTAGGGAACCAATACTTTGGTAATCAAGGGGAACCAATAAATTAGTGATCATCCAAAAAATTTAAAAAGAATTATCATTCGAAATTAAAAAAAAGTTATCATCCAAACAGATTAAAAGTGATCACCCACAAAATATAAAAGTAATCATTCGTCGCTCATCTACCGTGACTACCAACTGTAACTGCCTAATCTCACTACCACCACCAACTGAAGCCGCATAAACCACCACTAACCGCAACCCTCACTAACACAATAACAACAAAAACAAGGGAGAAGTCGAGAAGAAGAAGAAGCTGTGGCAGCCGAGAGCGTCGTGGTGTCGTCTCGTGACGGAGATCTGAAGGAGGAGGATGGCAAGGAGAAGAAAAAGCGCGGCGACGCAGGTAGCGACGAGGGTGTGGGTGGCAGCGCGAGAGCGTCGTGGTGTCATCTCGCGACAGAGATCTGAAGGAGGAGGATGGCGAGGAGAAGAAAAAGCATGGCGACACAGGTAGTGACGAGGGTGCTGGTGGCAGCCCGAAATGGACAAAGAGAGGGGACTATGATTTTGATGAACGATGACCCCATTGACTCTAAGGTGAAGACTCCTTATACTTTTTCCAATATAATAGATGATGTTATAATCGATTTTTAATTTTAATTAACATACTTTAATTGTAGGAATATTGTCATAGTGAAGTTTGGTGGCTTTGGTGGTGGTCGATGAACACTTTTTTCTGTCGATTCACAACTGCATCCATTATCGACATATTCATCATCTTCCCTCGTTTCTACATTTGGTAAGAACCTCTGTATTTGAATTGGTGAGATTAGAGGCTGAATGTGTGATTGAATAATTGTTGGATTTTGAACTTTCGATCCTCGCTATGCAATTTTTGTATTTTTTTAATCTGGAATCAAATTTTGCATGATATTTTCGAATTTTGTTGATGAATATTGTTAATGATCGTTGCTGGATATGGATCCAGATGTTGAACTTTTGCTTGATTTGAATTTTTTTCCTGTTGCATTTTGAATATTTCATGCATTTCCTTCATCAATTTCGCCTTGCTTATTTGATTTAGAGTTTAATTTTACTTCATAGAATTTTGCCAAATACAAAGCACAATAAAAAAACTTTGAATTTTCATAGAATACTTCTCTACGAATCTGAATTTCTAAACCATTGATGAAGCAAAGTAACAAAATTTTAAAATCATATACAGGAACACTATCTGTATAATCCATGAATTTGCTATAATAATCACTAACAATGATAATTTGAATAATATTTGAGTTTACCAAACCGCTCTAAAAATCAGATAGAATTGTCGATGAAAACATCATTGTTAAAAGTAAGAAACTTCTAAATGATAGAATTGGAGAATCTAGAAGATATTAAAAAAAACTAAAACACAGTTAAAGAAACACACAAATAGTTTACCAAAGGAAAAAAAAAACATTTTACTATTTTCATTCATGTTAATTATAATATTACTCTCTTTATTTATAGAAAGCTAATTAACTAGCTAAAATATTCTACAGAACTTAACTATATTTTCTAGCACAAGTGGTAAGTGGCTTGGGTTGTTTAAGTGTCTAGTTTTGAATTCGAATTTTGGTGACGGCATGTATGCAAAATGGAATATGTCCAACAATGTAATCATTTTAATTAATTTACTAAAACACAAACACCTCTATGAAATATCTCTATAAAAAACCAAGTCTACATAGGAAAGCAATAATTTAAATTAGAAAAGCCTCCTACATTAAAATTAACGTGAGTTTATATTACAATAATTATTTCATTTTAAAAAAGAAACAATAAATCAGAGCACAAAAGAAAGAATAGATTAAAAAAAAAAATCAGATAGATTCTTTTGAAAACTAAAAAAAAGAAAAAGCAATAATTTAAATTAGACACGAGCAACCTCGCTCCTAAAAATCCGCATCCCCAGCCGTTACCGTACACCCTACCACTGCTTTCACACACGCTTTCCCTTCTCACTCTTTCCTTCTGCTGCTGCTGCTGCTGCTGCTGCTTCTTCTCTTTTCCTTCTTCATCTCCCAACTTTAATTTCACACTCTTTCCCCAAATCTCCAGGGTTTAGGGTTAGGGTTTCTACATTTTCCCATGTGAAACCCTAGCTCTTCCATTCCCACCCTAAAACCTTCTTCCCCCCTTTCCATCCCGATCCGACACCACCACTGCCGCAAATGGGCAACTGCTGCAGATCTCCGGCCGCCGTCGCCCGCGAGGACGTCAAATCCAGCTTCTCTGACCATCACGCTAAGCGCGCCGCTGCTGGAGACTCCTCCGCCGCCGGAGGCACCGGTGGGAAGAAGAAGCCTCCTCCGATCACCGTCCTAACCGGCGTGCCCAAAGAGAACATCGAGGACCGGTACCTGGTGGACCGCGAGCTCGGCCGTGGCGAGTTCGGAGTGACATACCTCTGCATCGACCGCGAGACGCGCGAGCTGCTCGCGTGCAAGAGCATCTCGAAGCGGAAGCTCCGCACGGCCGTGGACGTTGAGGACGTCCGCCGCGAGGTGGCGATCATGCGCCACCTGCCGCGGAGCCCGTCCATCGTGTCGCTCCGGGAGGCCTGCGAGGACGACAATGCAGTCCATCTCGTGATGGAGCTGTGTGAGGGCGGCGAGCTCTTTGACCGCATCGTTGCCAGGGGTCATTACACGGAGAGGGCGGCCGCAGCAGTTGCACGGACCATCGTGGAAGTAGTGCAGCTTTGCCACAAGCACGGGGTGATCCACAGGGACCTCAAGCCAGAGAATTTCTTGTTTGCTAACAAGAAGGAGAACTCGCCTCTCAAGGCTATCGATTTTGGGTTGTCCATATTCTTCAAGCAAGGTATGGAGGGATGAAATAATTGAAAGCCTTTAAATCTGATGCGTAGTAATGTACGTGAATTGTGAAATGTGAAGTATTGGTGAATTTTAGTATATGAATAATTTTAGTGTTGGTGAGTTGTGCGTTTTGAATTCTGAAGGGTTTAGGATAGTTATCACTAATGTAGAGTGTTCAGATACATTTTAACAAACTCCGTACTTTTAAATTGATTATATTTGCGACTATGGCACCTCTGTTTCATTCTGTTCTGTAATAGTATGTGTGGTTGAATTGAATTGCAGTGTGCATTGTGTGGATTTAGTTTGGGATTACCTATCGGAGTAGAAACAAAGAGGGAAATCATTGATTCTAGGTAGCTCCTTATTATTTTGTAGTTGAAGCTCATACTTAATTGATAGTGAGATGGATTTATTTGAGTTGTTTAGTACTTTGTATTTGAGTGGAATTACATTTCAAGTGACACTGTCAATGTCCTGTTGCTACACATTGGGTGCAAATGAAGGCTGTCTAAAGAAGCATACTTAGCGCGGTTAAGGCCCCTGCAGTTTACATTTGAATCCCCTTGCTGTTATTTAAGTCTTGACTTCTGAGTGCCATTTGTGTTAATGAGATTGGTTGCCTTGAGTTGACAGACCATGATAATTGGGGTCTAAAGTTCCGATGTGAAATGAAATTTCGAGTGATGGAGTCTGCCTGGTTCTGTGCTGAAAATGAGGTCAACTAACCCTGGCAGTAGATTTCTTACTCTGCTAACTATGATGATTGTTTTAATGGACTTGGAGGGATAGTAGAGGAAGGAGATTGTCTGAACTCTGGATTTCAAGTCTGTCGAAATGTATTAATCCTTTTCTTTCCCTTCCCTTATACCCTCCTGCTAAATGTAGCATGATGTGGTATTTGTTGAGGCAGTGCAAGGAATTTCCATGCAAAAGTAAATCAACTATAATAATATTTACATAAGAAAATGATATGGCATGTTTCTTTCATATTCTACGTTTACTATTGTTCCTTTACCAGCTTTGTTTAGGTGTTAATGCTGCTATTATATATAGAAATGAACTAGTGGTCATATCACCTTTGGTTAGTGTGTAGGTGTTACTATGTGCTAATAACAATTACATAGTGCTACCCTGTTTCTGTTTGGCTTCCTATTTTTAAATTTTAAATAATGAAATGCTGAATACATGGTTTGTGCGACAAACAAGACTGTCCCCAAATACAGTGCTAATCTTTAACATCATTGTTGATACTTTGACATCTGATCTGATGGCACTTTTTATCTCAATGCATATCATGTTTCAATCTGACTCCCTTACTTATAGTCTGACGTGTTAAATATTCTTTCTTATGTGTAATGTACAAATATCCAGGTGAGAGGTTCTCAGAAATTGTTGGAAGTCCTTATTATATGGCTCCAGAGGTGCTCAAGAGAAACTATGGGCCAGAGATAGATATATGGAGTGCGGGAGTGATTCTCTATATCTTATTGTGTGGTGTTCCCCCATTTTGGGCCGGTAATTACATTACTATGTCCTATG
>JASCZI010060426.1:214898-227724 GCA_036250425.1 Stylosanthes scabra
TTTCTATTTATGCATGCTTTTCACTGCTCATGCATTAGTATGTATGGCAGTTCACGTGTTCCTTCTTCTATCTGTTTGTTCTTTTTTCTTTTGGTCTGAGCAAGGTAGAAATAAGCTTTATGGTAAGATTTTCATATGATATTGTGTTTTCTTTTCGATCAAGACGTCATGTGTATTGCAACCATCTGTTTTTTTTGGACTAGCGGTCTTTATTTTTTAACGTGCTTATATGGAATTTCTGTCATCTTACCTGAGGCTAATTCTAATGCAGAATCTGAACAAGGGGTTGCACAAGCCATTCTTCGAGGGCTGATAGATTTCAAACGGGAACCTTGGCCCAGTATTTCTGAAAGTGCTAAAAGTCTTGTTAGGCAAATGTTAGAACCAGACCCTAAGCTTCGATTAACTGCCAAACAAGTGCTCGGTATGTTTGTTGCGTTTCTTTGTTTAAGAAATCTTAATGTAAGGAGATGTTTGAAAAGTAAAATGGATGAGAAAAGTTTCAGCATTGAAATGATCTATTGGTGTTTGCTCTGTGTGTTCTAAATATAACCAGATGAAGAAGTGTTTAATACTGCCTCATTTGTGTAATTTAATTATTAATCTATTTCCTTAACCTAGGCGGCTGCGCTTGACTAATATTGTTTTTCTCTATTTTATATGTTAAATCCCAGAAGATCCCTTTTCTATGTGACTTTGATTTCTTGAACAATAAACGGTGATGCTTGGAGGGGATTTTATCTTCTTCTCCTTTTTGGTTGTTGTTGTTTTTCTTGTTGTAAATTATTATTTTTATTATGATGACTATGTTAATGGGTTATCAGAATATATTGATGGTTTCCATTGATTTTTTATGATATCAACATGCAGAGCATCCTTGGCTACAAAATGCTAAAAAGGCTCCTAATGTTCCTCTTGGAGATGTTGTTAAATCAAGGCTTAAGCAGTTTTCAATGATGAACAGATTCAAAAGAAAAGCCCTTAGGGTGAGTTCACTGTACCTGATGGTATTTTCTGTTGGTGTTTTGTTGTATATAATAACTTAGCTTGTACACCTGTGGAGTCTGGAAACAGGTCATTGCTGATTTCTTATCTAATGAAGAAGTTGAAGACATCAAAGATATGTTCAAGAAAATGGACAGTGATAATGATGGTATTGTTTCCATTGAAGAATTGAAAGCTGGATTTCGAAATTTTGGATTCCAACTTGCTGAGTCTGAAGTTCAGATGTTTATTGAGGCTGTATGATCATCTTTCTCTTGACCCTCTAATTTATTGTGTCTAAAGTTTCTGCTTTCAACATCTTACAGTGCATGATATTCACCTATAAATCGACACCTATGCATATCAAAATGCATGAAGCACAATAATTCATATATTTTTTCTACTTTCATGTTATGGGTATGTCCCCGACATCAGTTTCATTTTTCTAACACCGGAACATTCTTTTCTTTTCCTTTGCTATGCAAGTTTTCATCCCAACCAAAACCAATGTTTGAATGATGGTGTAATATTCTAGCTTGAAGTCCTTCTTTTTTGTGTTTAAACCGCTCTATGTTGAAAACAGGTAGATAATAACGGGAAGGGAACACTTGACTATGGAGAATTTGTTGCTGTTTCTCTTCATTTAAAAAGGATGGCTAATGATGAGCATCTTCGCAAGGCCTTCTCATATTTTGACAAGGATGGGAATGGATATATTGAACCTGAAGAGCTACGAAATGCATTAATGGAAGATGGAGATGATTGTACAGATGTAGCAAATGATATTTTCCAAGAAGTAGACACGGACAAGGTTAAATACTTGACAAAATTTTCCACTACATATAAAACATGATCTTGTTTAGGAATCTTACCCTAAAAAAATTATTGAACAATTACAGGATGGACGTATCAGCTATGATGAGTTTGTGGCTATGATGAAAACTGGAACGGATTGGCGGAAAGCATCTAGGCATTATTCCCGCGGTAGATTCAACAGCTTGAGCTTGAAATTGATGAAAGATGGTTCCTTAAACTTAGGAAATGAACCATTATCTTGAGTGGTAGTTGTAGTAAGTATTGGTGTGTGTCTTTCCCATTAGTGTATAATATTCGTCTTACATTCTGGACTTAGCTTCTTTGTGATGATTATTTGGTTCCTTGTTAGATGGGGGGTCCCTTTTTCACTTTTTGTTGTGAGAATCGCCAAAGGAATTAAAATTAGTGCACCAAAAATATATGAATGTTCCTCTGTTATGTAAAACATGGTGCCTTGGAGAGCAAATGGGGTGATATGTATGAATGATTCCACTGGATTTTTTTTACCACTCCTGCCTTCTGTTCTGGTTTGACAATGTTGAATCAAAACTGTTAAGTGCAGTCAGCTTGTTTATCTAAAGTGAAAATGTCTCCTGGTTTGTGTTCTCCACCCTGATTTGATCACCTCTAAGTTCTATGCCCCTCACCACTCTCCATTGTATTGGCAGAAAATGATTGTTCCTTTTAAGATGAGTAATGATATATTCCTAATTTTCCGTCTTAAAACATTTTTCTAATGATACTATGTAATAATGTTTTTATCTGGTTTAGAAATCAGGAGTTATTTTTAAAAATAATGTTATATAAAATAAAATAAAAAATTGGAGTAAACATTAAATTTTTCCCTACTCATGGCCACTTAGTACATCAATATTACTGAGCTGACAACATTTAATGTTAGTATGTTACTTGTCTGGTAGCATGATCCCTGTATCATTGAATGCTTGTTCATGAGATTGCAGAGAAGCAAGGTTGCTGCTGCTGCACGAATTTCCAGCTACTTGTCTTGTTGAATATATGTCACACCTGACCATGTTGACCAACTTCTAATCTATGGTCCAGCACTCCAGCTTGAATCACTAACTGTGAAAAACTTAAATGTCAAATGAAATAAATAGTGTACTAATTCAATCAATTCACCAATACTGTTGCACACTATATAATACTACTGGGAGGTTTTTAGGTATAACGATAACCGGTATAACTGTAACAGTTGATTTTGATTAATATCTATATTTTAAATTTTTTTAATCAAAATCAACGATTACAAATTATAAATTTTTTTAATCAAAATCAACGATTACAGATTACAGGTATATCGAAACCGATAAACCTAAAAACTTTTCAATACTATTTTCTACTAAAAACTTTCCAATACTATTTTCTAATTTTCTTCACACATAAGGTAAATTCGAAGCTTGAACACTTATTTAATTGGACAAACGAGCTAATCACTTTATCAATCAACTTGAAACACAATGTGATATGGATCCTCTTCTGGATTTCTTTTTTGGGTGGGCGGTTGTCAATTTTTCATATACTGAGTTTAATCATATCACAAGTCAAAACCATGGATCCAAATTTGGTTCCATAATTAACCTCTGTTTAGATTATAATATAAGATATAAGATGTCATATTCTATATTATTTTCTCCAGTGATTTTTCTGAAAATTCTATTTACAAGAGAAGTTATTACTTATTAGTAACATATTGCACTAAATATAAAGAAGATTATTGTTACATTTTATATAATAAAAAAATAAATGCAGTATTATTTAAGCACCAGCTGCGTTGTTTTTAACCCCTTTTTTTTGTTTTTGATTCAACCATCTCTTTTTTTTTTATTTTTTATATTTTTTTTTGTATATTTGTGAACCAGAACAATTCAATTAATAAAGGTTTCCAGGACTAGTGATTCAGGACCAACCCTAGGTACGACACTAGCCTTTCATTATTATTATTATTTTATATTTTATTTGTTTTTTTTTTTGACAAAATATTTTATTTGTTTAAGTGAGGGTTCAACCAGTTGTCCTTAATTAGGACTTAGGAGCTGGGAATGGCCTATAAAAAGATTTAATTCGTGGATCGTTTGATTTTTCAGGTACAGACCCATGTCAACGATAGAATGCCTCGCTCATGATTATGTCTCAACTCCAACTTAAAAAAAAATGATTATGTCTCAGTGTTATCTTTCATATTCATCGCTGATCATGAGTTCTTTTTACGTATCCTTAAAGCTTTATTCAATGTTAAAATGTTACATGTTTAACTAAATATTTTTTGGAAATTGATTTGAACGATTACATGAGAAAATAATATGATTATTATTATAAAGTTATATTTGTATTTGAAAGGATTATTTTGAAGTTATATATCACACTATTGCATTAATGAAAAGGAGTGCGATCTAGTAGATGTTACATATACCCTTAGCTAGTTAGAATAATTTCTGTCCTTAATCAGTTATATCTTATCTTATCTGATGATATAAAAGGATACTTATGTATTGTATTCTGCATTTTACACTTCAGAATGTACAATTTCATTTCGCTTTATCATGTTTTTTTTCAAAGTGCACTAATTTAGCCTAAACCTAATAATCTTCCTTTTGAATATGATTTTTTTTTTTTTAAAAAAAATTTGAACTACCGCTCTGACTTATTAAAATAATCATGAATAATTAATTAAACTAGTAGATATTTAGTCGTATGGAAAAAAGAGGGAAGAAAAGATAGTGAAACTCAATTATTTAATTGTTTAACAAATATAAAAGTTAGAGTCTGTTTTGGATATTTTAAAATTTGATGGACTAAAATTCGACTTTAAGAATTTCATGAGTTGTTTTGTGTTTTTACTCATATATTAATTATTAGGACAGACAAAAAAATAAAATTTTTCGTTCTAAAATTTGGAGCAATTGTATTATCGGAGCTCACAAATTAAATAATTACTTGCCGATGAGTTATAACTCATATGGCATTACTCTCTTTCTATTATAAGAGGTTTCGAGTTCGAGTCTCCATCAACAAAAATAAATAAATAAATAAATCATGACTTTTTCATATGGTTATAAGGAACAAATTAAACGTGCTATTCATATATATTTGATATCCCTCTTCATCATCATTAGTCATCAGTCATCACCCAATGCAAATGGTGGCTAAATAATGGAATCTATCTACCACACAAATGTGAGAAGCTTATAAAGCACATGCATGCATTCATCAAATTATTGAATATTTGTGCTTTGTGCTTATCTAACATTATTGACAATAGATATCAAACCAAACATATACGTTGTTGCTTTATTATTTTCAACTAAATATATGTGTATCATGCATCGTAGACTAATAATATTCCACGTCCCAGCAGGCAAAGACGACACTTGGTGGTTTATCTTATTTTCAAAAGCTTTTGTCATGCATTGACTTTCAAATCAAGCTTTTATTCCACGTTTTTAAGTGTTCTATAAAATGCATGGGTATCGAGTATCGACAATATAATGGGGAGTTCTGCATAATATATATAATCATCTTTCCATTTATTTTTCATTCTTTTTATCCTTAAAGTTATATATACTTTAAAACAGATTTATTTTAAAATACAATAATTCTCTTTACTTAAAGTTTAAAGGATTATATATTAAAAATAATTCTAAATATATACCTATTTTTTCTCGCTATGTTATTACTTGATGGTTTACTGTGGGGAGTACTTAACTATAAGGGAGAAATTACGTGAAATGACATACATAATATAAGAAAATACCACATCCAACTTAAGATTTTAAGATGTCAAGTAAATGAATCTCTCATTTTATAAATTTCTCACTTTTCTTTGCTCGAAAAGATGTGGAACTAACTCTCACACTTAAACCTTAACAACATCTTGTTCTTCTTCTTCTATATGTTACGGTTCAATATAATAATTTATATCGTTTTGCTTTTCTATTTTTCATTATGGTCATCATCTACATCCTTTTCTTTTATTATATGCTCCTGTTAATTTTAATATTAAACTACAGTTCTATTTACTTATGTATTTTGATAATATTTATTTATTTATTTTAGTTCAATATACTAAAATAGAAGAAGAAAATTGTTCTGACATGGAAGAAGGAAGAAAGAAAAGAAGAAGGTGCTTACGGAGGAGGAAGAAGAAGAAAATACTGGTAGAGGAGGAAGAAGATGACAATAACGACTAAGAAGAAGAAGAAGCGCGTGTTTATACGCGTTTTGAATGAGAATGAGTTTTGTTAATTTTGTTTTGTAAAATAGGTGTACAAATAATATGATTAATTGTTTAATATCTGTGAGCGTTTTTCTTATAAAAGGAAAAAACTCACTACAAGAAATCCGGTTAATAGCGGCAGTTAAATGGATAATGTCGACAATTTTTGCAGCGGTTTATCGCATTTAGTGGCATTTTTTATACCCGCCGCTAGGGTTGCACATGGATCGGATCAGATTCGCAGATCCGCGGTTAAAAAATCGAATCCGATCCGAAAATTGCGGATCTGATCCGATCCGCATAGTCATCGGATCCAATGGATCCGATCCGCATCATCACAAGTACGAGTCGCGGATTTCTCTTGGCCATCCGCGGATCCGATCCGCAGATCCGCGGATCCGATTATTAAATAAATAAATAAAAATTATATATATATATATGTTAGTTAAGTTATTTCTCTCAACTCTTCAGAACCGTAACAGCCTCTTAAGAGAGAGACTCAAAAACATAATCCGTATTCCTCTCTTCCCCTCGCTACCCTCCTTGTTCTCTCACTCTCTTGGATGGTCCATCTTCACTGATAACCACCATTTTTGCGCCGCACCGCCGCCTTCCCATCACTGCATCAAGGTTCACTGCATCATCGCCGCCTTCACAGACACCCATCTTCCTCGTGTCGCTGTCTCAGCACTGGGTCTCCCCGTCCCCCTCGTGTCGTCGCCGGCTCGTCGCTGAGTCTCATGTGTCGTCGCTTGGTCTCACCTTGCCGTTCACCGCTTGTCGCCCTCCTCCTTGCATTTGTTCGCCGTTGCTGTTTTTCTCCTTGCAATTATGATTCTGCTTGACTGCTTCACTTCTATGGTTTTGGCAGATCTGCTTCTGCTTCTACTATTAGAAAATTAGGGTTCTTCTCTGATATAATTTGGTACCATTATTTTGGTTAGTTTTGTTGTACATTGAATTTTGGTTATGGTTCTACTTTTGATATGTACATGATCAATTTTTCTTTCAAATTCTTGCTGGTTGACCTGGATCTGTGATTTTTCTTATTTTAAATGTTAAATTCAATATATTTTTAATTTATTTAATTTATCTTTTATTGAATTTTTCAAATTAAGTTTTTTAACTTTTTAAAGAACGGGTATATCGGATACCCGATCCGATACGATACTAAATTTTGCGGATCGGATCCGAGGGTGAAAACTGTGGATATCATATTCGATCCAATTATTTTACTGCGGATCGGATCGAGATCTTGGCCAAATCTGATCCGATCCGATCCGTGTGCAGCCCTATCCGCCGCGGAACGGATAAATCGCAGGATATAGCAGCGATTAAGGTCAGAATCGTCGCAAAATGTATTTTTGTTTAACATGTTTAACTTAGATTTTAATTTAATTAAAAATTATAATAAAGAAAAATTAAATAATAAAATAATATTTCACATCATTCAAATCTAATTAATTAAAAAGTAATAACTTCAATTTTTACGATTAATAAAATACTTTTTTAAATAATAAATATAATATAAACCACAATTTAATAAGTCATTTAATAAAAATATCAATAATTTAATTTAAATCATTCAAAATAATGAACAACTTGCATATTATACGAACTTCTATATATATAATTCATTTAACTATATATATCGAATGTTGGGTTAGTTTGGTGGAGTGGAATGTATATTGAAGGAACTTGAACTACCCCTGCTCCTTGGTATGAATATCTTCCAAGGAACTTTCAAAATTAATTACAAAAGAGGGAGCTTCCTAGTGTGGTGCAGCAACACTGTGTCGATGCACCAGGGAAAAGTGTGGTTCACAAGGCAGAGCCGCTGATTTTTAACTAGTTCAATAAAAATCAGCTTGTTTTCAACTGATGCCATTTAAGACGGTTCTCAAACCGCCGCAAAACGCACTGCCACCATATTTTGTTTTTTGCGGCCGTTATTCCGGCGATTGTGAAAACCCGCCGCAAAACCGTTTAACAACGCTATTATAGGCGACTGTTGGGTAACTTCTGCAAAATTTGCGGCGACTAAAGGTCACCGTGAAACAACAAAAAACCTGCCGGTAAGTCCCGCCTTTCTTGCAGTGACTATGTACTCTACTCTCTCCATTTCATTTTATTTGCCCAATTTCAGCTTTTTTCTTGTTTCAAATTATTTGTCCATTTTATGATTTCAAGATGTATTTAATTAAAATTTTTCTATTATACCTTTTCACAATTTCAATAACTAGTTAAACAATTTTTAATGCACCTTCACTCTAGCTAATCAATAATAAGGGTATTGTAGTAATTTTAATCTCATTTTGTATACTTTTAATATAATTCAATGATTATCTTAATTAGCGTGTTAGAATAAAATATTGAACATTTAAAATGAAATGGAGGGAGTATTAAACATCAAGTTTAGATATTCATTTTTGTTATGCTCTTAATGCATAAAAAATGTTAAACTATTGTTGTATTTTAGTATCAACTTTTTTTTAGAACTTGAGACTTTATATTTATTAAAAACATGTATTTCAAATTTTAATGTCAAATTTTTTTAATAAATTATATTTTTATTTAATTATTTGTGACCGGTTCAATAATTCAGCTAATAATTTAACTGTTGAACTTTTAACCTAATGACTCAATAAATCAAGCGATTCAATAATCAATACGTTTTTTAGAACTATCATGTTAGAGTCACGAAGAAAAGGATAACTATCTGATAAAATTACTCCCATTATTGTTTCAAGATAAAATTACTCCTTTTCTAATATGCCCACTTCTACCTACAGTGGATAGAATTCTAAAGTTTTTTTTTTCTCTCTCTAAAATTTGCAAAAATTTTAAATACTCTTAACATTTAATTTTACTCCTAATGTCTTTAAAAAGTTTTAAATTTATACTTATCGTCAAAGTTTTTATAGTCTTTATATATATATATATCATCCACCACCAACAACACGACAACACCTACTAAATATGGAGATCTGATGAGCTTTTGTAGAGGATATGGCGGTGACGTCGGTGCCACAGTGAGATGGGAAGAGATGATGATGGTAGCACGCGGTGGTAGTAGGAAGTAGATTTAGAGTAAGTGATTTGAAAAGAAAAAACTAAGAAAGATGATTTCTTGATGATAATAATGAATAATATTCATCAATGAATAATATTTTAAGAGTAAATTTGGAATAAATATTGTTGATCGTTAAATATTTGACAATAAGAATAGAATTGAAATTAATTATAAACGTTAGGAATAGTAGAATTGAAATTAATAAAAAAATTTACTTAGATGTAAAATTGAATTAAATTAAACGTTAACGTTATTTTCATTTTTTTTTAGATTATTATTCCTTAAACCATAAACTATTAATACTACATCTTCATCACAAAATGAGAATCTTTAACATAAAAAAGTATTGGTAGCTAATATTTTTTTAACCAATAACCAGTCAATAATCTCATTCATCATCGTCGAGCTAGTACCACTATTTTTTATGATCTATCATCTGCTACTTCAGATAATCTGTTATCTAATATTTCGAATGATTTGTTTTCTACTGTTTCAGATGATAAGTCTTTTATTACTTTGGATGATTCGCTTTTGCACAGTTTTTGTATGCCATGGTTTTTTCTATCGGCTAATTGTTGGCTAATATTCTATTGATTGCCTAATATTATTCAATTAAAAAATAACTAATATTGACTAATTAAAAATTAATTCTTATATTTTTCTTAAAAATTTTAGGAGAAATGTATCATATATAATAAGGTTTGTGATCAATTTGATTTTGATCACAAACCTTTGTGACTAAAATAGTAGTAATCCCTAATAATAATAATAATAATAATAATAAGCATAGTTATCAAAATCGGACCGGGCCAGTCGGTTCGACCGAAAAACCGGACCCCACACCGATCCGATTCATGATCAGGATCGTTTGTGCTTCCAAACCGGTGTGAACCGGTCAAACTAGCTCGAACTGGTCAAAACCCGACCTAAACTGGTGAACCGTGCGGGTGACGGTTCTCCAGCATGCACTGCAGCTCCGCAGGACCACGGTGCTCCAGCGGTGCTTTGTTGGAAACAAAAATAGCAAATTTTGCCTTTAGAATACAGGTGGCGAGCTATGACCACCAAGCTAGTTATGCACCTTGGTGATAGATGTGCTCATTAATAAATATATAATAAACATATGATTAAATTGTTTTCTCAATTTAATTTAATTTTATACATATTTTAAAATTAAATATATACTTTTAATTAGACATAATTATAACAACTATACACTTGGTACTCTTGTTATGTTATATTTACACTTTAATATCTATTTTTATATAAATTAATTTTAGAAATTGAGACTTAACTATTATTTAAATATTAATTAATATACATATTATATATTTTTTATTTACTTGACATCGGGTCAACGGGTTAGTCAGTGACCCGACAGTTGAATCTCTAACCTAATGACTCAATAGTCTGAACGATTCGATTATCGAGTCGGTTCTGATAACTATGATAATAAGTGTGAGCATGCGTAAAAATTAAAAAGTAAAAACCCATGTTAATTTAATTGGGTAATATGATAGGTCATCAACATTATCTCATGTGCATGATGCTGTCAAGTTTACGTGGAAACCACTATTCTATATATGAACTTTTAAAACTGGAAACCAAATTTGGTTACGGTTCTTAATGTTTCAGATCTGTGCATACACATTATTCACATGGCAATTATTAAACATGTCAAATAACAATTGTTTCTGTCTTCTCTCGTCGACACTATTTTTCCACTTCATCAGGATCCAACTATCCATTAATTCGGTCAAATTCCAAATTGTAAAGTCTAAAAAGCGAGGATCAAGATTAGAATACATAATTTGCGTTCTTTAGGATAAGATTGTGGGATATATTCTATCTCACTAGTATTTACAGAGAAAATAACTTAAAATTATATTATATAACTTAATGTAACTAACATTGATAATTCTGAAAAATAATTTTAGACGTAGACCTATTTTTCTAATCAAGTTGTTATTGTTCACATGTTTACTGTTCATGCGTGCATTATTCACGCCGCATTGTTTATTAAAACGAACAAAAATTTATATGTACAACGAATATGTTTTTATAGTTGGTATGAATATGTTTTAAAACCTGTTAATTTGCTTTTAAAATTTCTGTTCATTTTAGTAGTAATATTCTGTTTGTGCGCGTGGGATGAGAGTGGGCAAAATTCGCTCGGTTTGACTTGGTTGAAATAAAAAGGTGTACTTGTAATAGGATTAAATTTTGTGCATGTAATATTTATGATTATATATTTATTATATCTAATGTTATTTAATTATTCTACTAATTAACCATTGAAAAATACAAAATAAAATAATTTTGTGTTGGGAGTTGAGTGAGGAAGACGTGGTTATGGATAAATGAGAAAATGATGTTGACACGATGAAGGTGGGGTGGTGAAGTGAGAATAAGTGGTGGTTCCGGTGGAGTGAGTCAGTGAGGTGGTGCACCGCACAATTGTCGTTGATGATCAAAGTGGAGAGGATAAGTGAAGATTGTAAGATACGATGATTATGATAAAAGATAAAAATTAGAGAGAAAATATATATTTGACTGACAAAAATTTAAAAAAATAAAATAAAATTTATTTTAAATATAATGATAATATTGAATCAAATTAAATATTTAAATATTTTTTAAAAGAACAATGCTAGAGAACCAACATTAAGGAGCCCATTAGGGAGCTAATAATTAAGTTATCATTCAAAATGTATATGAATTATCATCCGTAACTCATATATTAATGATTAAGTTATTATCCAAAATTTATATGAGATCCGTAATTCATATTGTCTCCCTATTGGTCATAATACGTTGGCTCCTGTAACACCCCAAGCTTCCACCACACAGCTTAAGTCTGAGCCGGTGGAACTCAAGGTATTTACAATTTCGATACGCGATATAAACTAAGACAAGATGCTAAAGAAATAGAAGGAAGACATAACGAGGAGCCAAATTAAGTACATATATAATAATAATAATATGTATCTCAGAGTAACGCAGCGTATCCATACGGAGCACAGAATATGATTTAGTTATACAACCCTCAACTGATATCAAAATACATTATAGTTACAAACCCGACACACTCACTATCTAAGTACAGCACATCTACAACATAATTAAGGCACGATCCCTCCATAGCCTTAACCGAGTTGCTAGACTGCTAGCTACCACCTGCATCTGAAATATTTTAACGACAACGGAGTGAGAACCACAAATTCATGGGGTTCCCAGTACGGAACAAGCGCCACACGCTTAACTCTTATATCTACCTAATCCCAAGGGTCATCACACAAGAAAAGTACAAGAAGAGCAAGTAATTCAATTAAGCAAGTACGCATTTAGCATTAGACAATATAACAAATAGGCACACCCAAACAATGTCACATAATATGCAAATGATGTATGCCTAGTTTCCTGCAGGCTAAGATGAGCTCATCCGGTCGGTTATAATAGCCAATCCCGACCGGTCTGGTACTAGCTCCGAACAACCATCGTTCGTACTTCCCCGGAGGACCATTCTTCCCGGCCCGATCGTAAACGATCTCTCACATCATAATCATAATAAATGGGGGTTCCCTTCTCTTTTCATTGACTAAAACCTAGGTTGGTAGCCGGGACGCTGGCAGGAGGCCCCCTGCCGCTACCGTAAGCCGCGACGTTAGTTCTTGTCCCACGTGGAAACAAGAACCCCACAGGCACTTACTACTCCCGAT
>JASCZI010060426.1:236818-252579 GCA_036250425.1 Stylosanthes scabra
ATAAACAAATACCTTTATGTTGCATGAATTTATTTTTGTTAAACTCTAGAGTAAAATGTTTGTGAGTGCTAGTAGATAAATTTTTGTGGACTACTTATTATGGGCAAAGTTATAAATTTATGTATGCACTGATAAAATCTAGTTTATCATATAAATAGATATGTTACGTTGATTAGTATATTCAGATGAATAAGTGTTGATTGAGTGTGTTGGTAATTAAGTTTAAAAAATTCATTGGCTAAAAATTATAACATTTTTATTTATGTCTTATAATTTAATATTATAAGTATATTTATTATTTAAATATAAATATAATCTGAATAAAGGGTAATTGTGTCCAAACATAACATTTCAATTCAATTCATAACCATTCCAAATACTGGAATTCAATTCAATTCTGTATTTTTATTAATTCATTCTAAACACTGGAATTCAATTCAATTCTTAATGGAATTCAATTCCCAATGGAATTCAATTCAATTCCATATCATTAAAAGTTTCCAAACAGACTGAAAAAGATCTTCAGAATAAATATGAATAATCTTTTGTGAATACTGTAAAATTAAAAAATCTTATTATGAAATTGTGGTTTGGTAATGAACTATTGTTTCTTGTTACAGATTTTTTTCCTTTCTTGTTGATAAATCTGGTGTCTGATTTGTTCTTGCTTCTCATTGATCTTCTTCAAACAAAATTCTGCAATTGCTTTTGGTTTAAAGTTCTTCAAAATTAATGTGACTAATCTTTTGGTTTATCCAATTATTCAATTTTGATTGAAACTTATTTTGATTTGAAGGTATATTGAGATTTATGGTGCAAACCTGTTATTGTAGTAGACTTGGAAACGACATAGAACTCTAAATGGTATGTGGTTGAAACTTGCTTAGCCTATCATATTGAAATTCTTAGAAAAACATTTCTTGCCTGAACATATCATCTAAAAGCTTTTTAGTATGTTGATCCTATTTTGACTCTCATGTTAGATGGCTTGGACATCTTTGTTTTCTTCTTTTATTTGCTTAATCTGAAGCAAGTCTCTATGTGGATTTGATTTTTTAAATTATGATTTTGGATGTTATTTGTCTTGTTATTGAAGTTTAGGGTGTTTGATCGGCTTATGTAGTGTACATGGGAAGCAAAACAGGTCAAGAACCAGAAGATGTTCTACAGCAACATCATCAAATGCTTGCTGCTGTTCATGAAGGAAGCTTAGAATTGATACCAGTTTTTTTCTTTTGGAAAATTCTCCCTTTTTGTTTCTGATTTTTTATTGTTTTCTTTAACAGTCTTGAGAAAGCACAAGCTTCCCATATTTATAGCTACAAACATGGCTTTAGAGGATTTGCAGCCAAGTTGACTCATGAAAAGGTGAAGTTAAATATTAGATTTGAATGTGTATGAACTATGAAGTTTTAGTTGAGCTTGGGACTTTCAAATTATCACTTGTTGTTATTCTCAGTTTATTTGTTCTGTGACAATTCATTATCAAAGTTGAAGAGGAATTATCCATAGTTTTAAACTGTAATCTGCTTTTTGTATGCCATAGTGCTATAAGCCTATAACTTGTTAATAGACAATAGCTTTTGAATTCTTACTTATGCTATTTCTAATTTATGCTTTGTGCTTCTGGTTAAGCAAAAGTATTGATATTTTCAGCAATCAACATACATTTTGAAGAACAGCTTGCTTTACATAACTGTGATTTCGTCTCTTTTCATCTTCATGCTAACTTCAATTTTTCATGATGCTAGGTTCATCTTCACTAATCTATGCCGATCCTTAATTATTTTCTTTCTTGTTTGATTATAGTGAATAGCAGGTTCTTCTGCATTTATGCATCTTCCCAGTTTGCTCTTGTAGTTCTCTTTGCACATATATTTTACTCATTGGTAATGATTCTTTTTCCTGATTAGTCATTTGAATATGAATCAATGATTTTATTTTTAACAGTTCAAGAAAGCTATGATTCTGACTTATTTTAATGTCATTTTCAACTACAGGTTCATGTTCAAGCAGGTTCATGTTCTACTTCCTAAGGGCTTCTTAAGCTTATTGCTTTTCTTTTCTTGGATTTGGAAGTAAATTATTGTGTATAGGTTAATTAAACTTTGTATCATCATTACACTGAACTTCACTGTACAACTTATGATTTAGCAATAGATTGACTTAGAAAATTACTGTTGCTTCTTTTTCCCAAAGTTTTCTTCACCATCATCTACACTAAAACTATTTCCTATTAACAGGATATGATTTTACTTTTATGATTTTTTTTTTAAAATTCTACCAATTTTACCGGGGCCGGTAATACTAAAACAGAATTGGCCACCAAAATCATGTTACCGGCGGATTTTTGGTCACATGTTATCGTCGCCACTTTTACCGGCGGAAAAAATCCGCCAGTAATTCCCTCCCTAACCTCAAAAACGACCAAAATCCTCAAAAAATCCGCCGGTAATTCCGCCGGTAACGGGCGCGTTTTTTGTAGTGCTCACCACTACCAACATCAACCCCTAATTTTACCAGCAATTCAACAATCAACAGCTAACAATTAAATCAGCAACTCAACAATTATTATTATTTTTAAATTAAAAAAGAAAAAATGAAATAGATCTGGGACTATGGTGGAAAATGGAAGAGAGGGCGTTGATAGAAGATAGGGCGATCCTCACTACATTTCGTGAATACTGAATACGCTTTCTTCACCACCCTAACTACCTCATCTGAACCAGATCCACCGCCTTTATTATTATTATTTCTCATCCGCTTTTGCTGCGGCGTTGAAAAATCCTTGCCGTCCATCGTCACCGCGAACCGAACGAGGTTACCGTTTTGATTCTCTTTTTGCACAAGTGTTTTGATCTGATCTTGTTGTTGTTGTTGTTTTCGGTGTGTGGCTCCGAGCTGGAAACACATGCAAAGGAGGTGGAGGAAGAAGAAGAAGGAGGGAGGAGAAGAAGATAGGGAATTGGCCTCATCTGGCGGCAGGAGCAGGAGCGGCAGGTGGTATGTTCGGTGGCGGTGCTCGGAGATGTAGATTCTAGAGAAAGAATTGCAATTGATAGAGGAGTTCTGAATTTTTCAAGTGAATGAGTGATAATGATGAGATGAAAGGGTTTTCTTGGGTTGATTACTCTCTTTTCTGGTTTGGAATACCGAATACTTGATAATTTTTTTCCTTGATTTTGTTTGTTTACAACAAGGGTGGTCACTTATGGAGACACCGAAAGATGAAGAGGTTTTGGATTTGTTAACTTCTCAAGCGAGGAGTTTGCTGGCTCACCTCTCTGCAATGGAGGGCAGGTTGGAAAAATTTCTATAAAAAATTATTATTATTATTATTATAAAATTGATCCGGTTTATTTTTTGTGAACCGACCGGTTTAAAACAAAGAAGAAATTGGTTCAGATAAATTAGTGATATATAAAAGGAAGAGGGACAAAAATGTCAATCCAGACCATTTTGAAAAAAATTATAACGTTTGTAATTAATCTTTGAGCTAAAATACGTTTGTGACTAAATTGATTTTTCAGTTAAACCTTTATAACCAAAATCATAGTTATTCCTATCTTATATTCACTAAAATTTTATTGAATATTTAGTACAGCTGTGAATGAATATAAACAAAAAGTCAAAATATACAAATTATGTCTACAAAATATTTTCTCACTTATTAGCTGAAGTTCGCATTTTGTCTTTGCACACTTTTTTTCGCATGTTCCTCAAAAAACTTGAGTTATTAACTCTCAATTGAGAAAAGAAAGGGTACATGGAAAACGAAAGGCCACCACAACTGGGGCACTTCAATTCATTTGTGCTGCCTATCTTTTCACAATAAAGTTTTATTTATTTATTTTAAGTTATTACTTCTTAAGTATTTAATCAAGTTTAAATAATAAATCAAACTATAATTGTATTCCCCTTTAATTTCCATGACAAGAAAATATTAAATAACATTTCATTATCAACAAGAAATTATATATATATATATATATATATATATATATATATAAAATGAAAATTTGCATAGTTTTCCCATTAGCTTAGATTTTTAAAAGAAGTGATATTATAACATGCATTATAATAATGATTAATCTAGTAGTTCGAAGAGTCACCAAAAAAAAATCTAGTAGTTCGAAGACACATGCAATGTGGTTGCAATAAATTTGGATTAATTTAATAGTCAATTCATTAATTCATTTAAGTAAGTATTAGAATTTGAATTTCACCTGTAATTTACTCTAATCCATTAATTAGAGGCATACCCTTATATGAAGTACAGAGCCACAACAAATTAGTATTATTATTTGATCAGCTGGGCTAGAAAATAAAGAAGGATCAGAAAAAATAAACGTGATTGCAAATTGTCCAAAATTATGAAGCATTTTATAATAACTTTACGTACACTACTATTTTATAGTGTTGCATGTTTTGGCTCGTAGCCTTTAATTAGCTGGTTAGGTGTTTTTAGTAATCTAAAACGTTCGTCGCCTTTCAACCTTTAATTGTTTGCAGATTTCATAATATTATTGATGCTCAATTATTCTTATTGTGACTGCTATTTCATATATATACAAATTATTGGATCAGATTTCCCTAGATGTCTAGACATAAACACTTTGATGAGATGTGAAATTAATTAGTGTCTTGTGTAAAAATGTTAAGTATGATGTGTTGAGTGATGAATGATGATGAAAGAAAGCTTCAAGAAATATATTTAAATAAATTAAAAAACAGAATTATCTCTCACCCATTTCTTCTATGCTCGCTCTAACAACTTCTATGTAGCGTTTGGGAAAGAGATTGAAATTGAGAGACTAAGACTAAGAAACTAAGGTTGTACTGAGAGATTGAGATTGAGACTCATTGAATTTGTTATTGTGTTTAGTTTAAAATTTATTAGGAGACATAGAGACTGATAAGAGATAGAGATTAATTAAGTTGATGAAGAAAAGAGAAAGATTAATATTGGAAACTTTGATATTGAGTAAGAATATTCGAGTAAAAAAAATATTAAAGTTTCAGTCCCAATTTCCAGTCCCTAATAACTGGAAGTACTGAAAATACTGAAATTTTGAAAACTAAATTAAAATTGTAATTCAATTCCCTGACTAACAAATACAATATTGAGTTATAGTCTTCCAGTCTCAGTCTCAATCTTAATCCTCCCTACCAAACGTGCACTACCTAAAATCTACTTCTCCCTCCATTAATAAGCATTTTCAGATATTTATTATATTGTTATGTATGGTTGCCTTACATTTCTGTGGCATGATTATGGACGTATCAAGTAATCATTAACCCTTAATTACCCAATTTAAAGAAACTAGCTAATTTGTCCGACTGTGTTATGATTAGGGCTGCACATGGATCAGATAAGATTCGCAGATCCGCGGTAAAAAATCGCATCCGATCCGCAAATTGCGGATCTGATCCGATCCGCACTGGTATCGGATCGGATATGGATCCGATCCGCAATAAATCAGGTATGGATCGCGGATTTTGTATGCTCATCCGCAGATCCGCGAATCCGCAACTTAAATAAATAAATAAATAAAAAATAATGAAAATATATATATGAAATTCATAAGTTGTAAGTTGTAACCTTAATACTAGCAGCCGTAACACACTAACACAACACAGACTCAGTCTCTCTCACTCACAATTCACTAACTCTCATCTTGTAACCCTAGCAGAGGTAGCAGCCGTAACCCTCATCACTCTCACTCACAGACAGATATCGGTGCCTCAGGCTCTCAAACGAGACTCTCACACCCCAGCCCCAAGCACCGACTGCACCGTCCATAAGCACTGTCCCTCACTCCACGGCTCCACCAACTCTTATCACCACTCACAAACACGGTCTCTCACTCCATGGCTACACTTTGTCCCTGCTTCGTCGAATCGTCGTTGTTGCTGCCGTTCGATCTAGTCGCCGTGTCACTTCTCTTCGTAGCCGCCGCCGTTCGATCTACTCGCCGTGTCACTTCTCTTCGTCGCCGCCGTAAGCCATTCTGATCTTTCGCTCTGTTCTCTGTTGTTCTGTTCTTCCATCTGCTCGTTGCCGCCGCCTACCACTTCCTTGTCGCCTCTGTTCTGTTCTTCCATATGCTCATCGCCGCGTTCCCGTAAGCCACTTTGCCGCCTCTGTTCTTCACTTTTAAAACCCTAGATCTTCTAATTTTTCTTAATTTTTTTCTGGTTTCTGATAAATGATGATATACTCGAATATATTTTGATGAAATTTTTGTGTTAACTTCGATTTTTTTGTTCTTCGCTTTGAACCCTAAGTGATTTAATTTTCTTTATATTTTCTAGTTTAATTTTTGTGTTCTGATAATATAGAATTTTTGTGTTCTTCACTATAATTTTTGTGTTATGATAATATAGAATTTTTTCATGTAATTTAACTTTCTGTTGATATATTATGGTTTCTTATTTCACTGTAGGGTAGACATTTCTCATTTCTGGACATTGAAATGGCTGGATCTACTCCACAGTGGCTCTGAGATGGGAGTGTTCCTACTTCCTACTCCACAAACACAGTATCTACACCAACAGCAATAACTAGTGAAGGGGAATGAAATGGAATTGTTTAAATGTTTGTTGCTTTTGCTTTGAAAATTTGCTGAACTTCTGTTTGTATTGTTAAAGAAGATAATATGTTGTATTGCTGAATTTTAATTTGCTGAAACTATGTTGTCTTTGATTAATAATGACTTTGGAGAATTGGAGTATTGAAATGTTAGCCTTGTGTTTTACGAGTACTGATTTTGGAATATTGGATAACAGGGAGGAATCGGCTTCATGGCAATTTTTTTTAGCCAAATTTTAAAAAAAAAATTGAATCATCTTTGCGGATATATCCGCAATCCGATCCGCAATCTGCGGATATATCCGCATTCGGATCGGATCAGATATGAAGGCCAAAAGTGCAGATATTGTATCCGATCCAATCCGATCAAAACTTTGCGGATCGGATCGAGAAAATGGTCATATCCGATCCGATTCGATCCGTGTGCAGCCCTAGTTATGATATCATTTATTTATTCAAAAAATTTAAGACCAAAATAGGAGACATATTGATTATTATATTTTTAACACATGCTCCTTTACTCGATAATTTTTTTTTTTTTGTTTTCCTATGGATTTATGTGAATTTTTTTTTTATTTGCATATGCTTTTTTTTTTATTTGTCATATGTTTAAATTTTTTCTTTTGAGTTTATTTAACAAGGATCCAGTTTTAAACCTTTTAATTGTAAACCCTGATATATATCATTTTTTCTAAAAACTTAATCGAATTTAAAATGTACGAATCCACGTCAAGGAATTTGGCACAATCTATACATTGCATGATTTTCTTATTATGGGCGTGCTAAATAACTTGTCCTTTGTTTTATATTTTTTAAAGAGGAATTCTATATTTCTTTTAAAAAAGTTTAACAAGCTAATTACCGTGAAGACTGAAGAGACTCCATAACCCTAGTTACTCCATTAAAAGGATAAGGAGATGAGAATTGAGAAGTAAGTACTCGATGAGTGTCATAATTGGGACCAAAGAATTGCAACATGCACATGGCTGTGGAAATTTAATTAATTAATTAATTAATTAATATCTATCACTATTACGTCTACGTGGTGAGTTTTGCACATGTATGTTGTTGATGTCGGCATTTGGCACAAACTTTAATTTGAAAGAAAAGATGAGTGTGTGGAGAATTGAAAGATAATATGACCAATCAAAATCTAAATATTTATGGTCGGGGATATGATATTCAACCAGAAAACGGTCCCTTACAGTCTCCACAATAACACATCATCATAGTGAGTGCCTACGTTATAATAATTGCACCATGCATCTAATATCATGTAGCCACGTAACTTACGTTTATGTATTTATATCTTTGGCCAAGCCAATATATAAAAAATAAAATAAAAATATTTTGCAAGAATTATTCACTATAGTCACCAAAATCGCCTTAAAAAATTTTTAAAAATCAAAAAAATAATTTCAAATTTTGTTAACGATAAAAATATTTCTAATAATTATGTAAAAATGTGACAAATGTATTTAATTTTGACTATTTTTATCACTTTTTTTTGACTAATATTGTTGTCACGTTTAACATAAAACAAAATATATGTACTTTATCAGGATTTTTTTAAAATAAGTTGAGAACATTTTTATTAATAAAAATTGAGAGTCATTTTCATTGATTTTTAAAAAATTTTAAGATAATTTTGATGGTTAACTCATGATAAAAAAAAAAAAGAAAAAAACATTGGCTAATTAATCAAGGATTAAATTGATATTTGTTTTTTTTTCGATCTTTTAAATTGATATTTCTTTTAAAAGCTAATTAATCAAGGTCAAAATTTTCAGGGATTTAATTGTCACTCTGCTGTATAGTTTTCATTGAAATTATACTTATTCAGTTCTCTTACACTTGATATATCTTGTTGATCTCATAATGTAATTATATTTCACCATGAGACTTAAACTTCATTGTACTAGAAGTAGTTAAACTTCCTTCGCTACTTTTTTTTTTTTTTTGTGACTTCCTTCGCTACTTTTGCTACTATAGTTTTATGATCAGATAATAAAAGAATTTTCTATTCGTCCAGAAATTCATTTAAACTTAAATTAGCCTTGATTCAAACTCTTATTTCTCAAGGGCCATAAAACCTACAATATGAATTAATGAAAATTTTAAATTATATTTGTCTTTATTAATCATCAAAATTCAATTTCTAATAAATGTCATGTCAATTTTCTTAATTAATAAATTTAACCACAATCATTTATCTTAATTGAATAGTTGAGATTTATGTTCTCATTTTTTCGTGTAATGGAGATCGAAGAGGTAATATCATCGTATAAATTATAGCAATTTATTATAAATATAAAACTATATTTTAATTAATAAATAAAATATAATAATTCCAAAAATATTTTGTCACGTGACATATAGAAGAGCGGATCGGAGAAGGGAATGTTTCCCACGTGACAAGAACTGGAAGCCCCACAGTTCCACGGCACTAACTAAGCACTTGAAGAAGTTGGATGTCGGCAAGATCAAATCAATTTGTCTTTTTCATTCGTGTTTCTCCACTCTTCTTTGTGTGTGTGCGTTTTTTTTTTTTCATATTTTCTTTTGTGTTTTTTAGTCTGTATTTAAAAAGTAGGCAGAGAAAAACAGAAATTAAATTAAATTTATATATTATATTTATTTTTAAGGGGTATAATTTATAAAATTGAGTTGTGTTAGTATTTTCTTTAGTTTAAAATAAATATAATGGTAAAGTTATTTGTATACTCAACCAAGCACTTATAATCCATTCTCACAAAAAAAAAAGCACATACATACACACTTTACTTTTTCTTTAATGTCGTCAAAATGGACTAAATTCGTCGAGTCAGTCCATTTATTAGTTTAAATGAGCAATTTTTTTGCTTCAAATCCGAATCGTTTAAAATTTGAACTAAATGGACTGAGCCTGATTAACTATTTAAAATTCGAATTAACGGACTAGCCATTTTATTTAATTTTATAAAAAATTACACTTTTTTTTTTTTACATTTTATCTGATTCTACTTGAAAACACGATTTACTCACTTAAAAATTTTGTCTTTTAAGACTTTTCTTTGCTAAAAGTAATTTTTTTTGTCCAAACAATAAAATTTTAATTTGTCGGGATGACCGTAAATAGATTGGGCTATAAAATTCTAGACCATATATAAACCAGACTTAAACGGACTAAAGCGCGAGTTAAAGGGTCAAGTCTAAATAGGCTAGAACCGCTCGTTTGACAGCCCTCCTCATCCTCCTCCTTCCTTCTCCTCCTTCGCTACCGCCGTCATCGTCGTTATCATTGTCTTTTCTTCTTCTTCTTTTTTTATATATTGAACCGAAATGCATAAGCAAATATAAGCGAAATAAATAATATCTTTTTTCTTGATATATCTAATCGAAATACATAAGCAAATATTACTGAAATACGTAAGTAAATATAATGAAAATATAATATCATTTTTTCTTCTTGGTATATCTAACTGGAATACATAAGTAAATAAAACCGAAATATACTACTAAAATGAACTGAAAAATACTACTAAGTTGAACAAAAAATAATAAACAATAAGTTAAATTTCTTAGTTTACATATCAATAACATGAACATGAACAATACTAATTGATTCAAAAAATATTAAAATTTATACATTATTAGCAGGAGTATACAACAAAATTAAAAAGAAGAAGAACAATAACAACAACAATGTCACAAAGAAGATGAAAGAAGAAAATGTTGCCGAGGATGATGTAGACATAGAAGAAAGAAGAATGGAGAAAGAGGAGGAGGAGGAGGAGGAGGAGAGAAACAAGAAAAACATAAATCATTGTTATGAATGAGAGGGGAGCGTATGAAATAAAATAACTTTATTAGATTTACTTACTTAAATTACTTGATTACCTAAAATTATTATAAACATAAAGACCATAATATATACAATTACAAAACAGTAATGCTATACATTCAAACATTTACCCCAATCAAGTCCAACCAAGTGATTTTTCCCCTCTCATATACGCGTTGACACTCTCCCCGAAATTTAAAACGCACTTCTTCTTCTTCTTATTCTTCTTCTTCTTCTTCTTCTCCTCCTCCTCCGTTATTGCAGCATTTACCCCAATCAAGTCAAACCAAGTGATTTTTCCCCACTCTCATACATGCTCTGACACTCTCCCCAAAATTCAAAACGTGCTTCCTCTTCTCCTCCTCCTCTTCCTCTGTTATTGCAGCACCACCGTCATCATTACTGTAGCCGCCACCGTCGTCATTACTGCAGCCGCCACCTTCGTCATTGCAGCTGTCGTCGTCTTCTTCTTCTTCTTCTTCTTCTTCTTCTTCTTCTTCTTCTTCTTCTTCTTCTTCTTCTTCTTCTTCTTCGTTGTTGCTGTTGCTGGTGGTGGTGTTCATGTTATTGTTGGTGTTGTCCTTGTTATTGTTGGTGTTGTTGTTGTTAACGAAAAACTAAATTGGTTATTTTAAAAAATAGAAACGGATTTTGAAGACAAGCAAAAACATATTTAGAACAAAAACAGAAACGAATTTAGCATAAAAAACTGAATTGGATATTCAAGAAAATAGAAACGGATTTTGAATGAAACAGAAACGGGTTTCGAATGAAAACAGAAACGGATTTTAAATTAAAAACTGAATTTGATTTTCATGAAACGGAAACGTATTGAGTGAAAGTAGAAACGAATTTTGAATAAAAGTAGAAACAAATTTTCTTTTATCCTAGGCGTGATTTTGGTGATGAACCCACGCCTAGGCGTGGTATTGTTTAGCTGAAACAGAAAAGGATTTTGAATGAAAGTAGAAACGGATTGTAATATATAAAAACTGAATTGGATTTTCATGAAAACAGAAATGAATTTTGAATGAAAGTAGAAACAGATTTTGAATGAAAAGTAGAAACGGATTTTCATATATAAAAACTGAATTGGATTTTCATGAAAGCAGAAATGGATTTTTAATGAAAGTAGAAATGGATTTTGAATTATTGGAAATTACTACTCAAATGTACTCCATCTTCCTGCTACTGCTGCTACTCCTCTTCTTCCTCCTATATACGTGGTTTTGGTCTTCTTCTTCCTATTGTTGTCGTTGCCATTATCATCATCGTCGCTGCTGTCTTCTTCTTATCTATTGTGTCATCTTCATTGTCCTCCTCCTCCTCCTCCTCCTTGTTGTTGTCGTCGCCGCCGCTGCCGTCGCCGTCATCGTCATCGGAAGAAGCATGAGGAGTTGACGATAATGAGGGCGGTGAAGGGAGTAAGAGAGAAAACAGAAAAGCTTGCTATAACGAAATTTGAAATAACGCATTTGAGAGAAAAAATGGAAGAACGAAAAATCAGGGATCCAGTTTTTGAAAAAATGAAAATAACTAAACATACATAAAAATGAGAAGCGCATGTGGGTTGAGGACTTAGTTAAACTTAGTTATTAAAAAAACTTGATTGTGTATAATTATTGATTACAAAATACTCCGTTAATTAATAAGCTTCGGTCTCCTTTACCAAAAAAAAAAAAACTTCTCCTTCCCCTCTGCATATTCCCATTCTCTGTCCTTTTCTTTTCTCTATATATATGTTTTTTCAGTTAAACAAGAGTAAACAAACATTAATTTTTTTTCCCTTTTTATCAAATTCTAATTATAATTCCTTCATCAACGATTTTAGAAATTGAAGAAAGACAATAACAAAAAAAATAGGCAGATTACACTATAAGAAAGGGATTAAGGGAGCATTTAGTAGCGATTTTTATTACTTCGTGGCGCTTTTTAACCAACTCAAAAGCATTTTGCGGCAATTTTTCACAACCGCAAAAATAACGGTTGCAAAACACAAAATATGGTGGCATACATTTTGCGACAGTTTAAAAATCACCGCTAAATGGCGCCAGTTGAAAACAAGTTGGTTTTCATTAAACTGATTACAAATCAGCAGTTTAAACTCGTGAATCACACTCATAAATGGTGGACTAGGCCAGCCACACTAGAAAGCTCCATCTTTTGGTAATTAATTCTAAAAGTTCATTGGGAGAGATTCAAACCAGAGACAAAGAGGTAATCCAAACTCCTTCTGATTGCCACTACACCAAGCCAACCCAAAATTATATATATATATAGTGCTACTAATTATATATAGAAGTTTGTAGAATCTGTAAGTTGTACATTATTTTGAATGATTTAAATTAAATTATTGATATTTTTAAATTGGTGTTTATATTGTATATGTTATTTATAAAAAATATTTTGTTATATTATTTTTAATTAATTAGATATGAGTCACGTGAAATAATATTTTATTATTTAAATTTGCTCTTATCATAATTTTTAACTGAATTGGAATCTAAGTTTAAAATGTCAAATAAATAAAAATACATTTTGTGGTGATTCCAATCTCAACCGCTGCTATACTCCTGTCATTTATCCATAATGCGGCGGTTCTTCCATCAACCGCCGACATTGTCTATTTAGCAGTGGTTTATTCAACCACTGCTAATATGCCGCCGTTATTTGCCGGATTTGTTGAAATGTTAGAAAAAACAAAGGAGCTAGAGCTGTAAACTAATACGAGTTAAACCTCATTTTGGTCCCTAAGATTTGCGAGTTGCACCAGAATGGTCCATGAGATTTTAATTGCATTATTTTGGTCCCCTAGAATGAAAAATTGCACCAACTTGGTCCCTAACCCCCTCCAGTCTAATTTTTGCTAATTTTGTAAGTGATGTGATAGCTATCTTACATGTTGAACAACATAAAACGACGTTGTTTCACTTACAATGTAAAATGATCATTAAGAATAATGTTGTCTATTATCTAATTCCTCTATAACTCTTCCCTTTATACTTCTTATGTATCAAATGTTATTGTTTTATTTAAGGACTATTGAGCATCATAAATAAAAAGACATTATTTTATGTTGTCCAACAGGCAATGCAGTTATTATGTCCCTCACGAAATTAATAAGAATTATATCGGAAGGGGTCAGAGACCAATTTGATGCAATTTTTCAATTTTGAATACTAAAATAATACAATTAGAATCTCAAAGACTAATTTGATGTAACCTACGAATTTCAATGACCAAAATAGTATCTAACTCAATAATTTTCTTTTCCTTATCCCCGAGGATAAGTAGAATTTTCAACCAATTTTTGTAGTATTGAAAGTTTTAGTTGTGTGTTTGATTTTACGTACGGTAATATAATGACTGGACACTGATATTTTGGTGGCCGAAAATTAAAATTAAAATTTCGGTTTCTGTCTCTGAAAATCCAATTCCTTTGGTATATATCCAAAAAATGAAGATACTAGGGATTACTTTTTTAGACGGAGACTAAAATTTTTAATAATTCTTTTTTCTTCTAAAAATGCTCTCATCTTCGTGATCATCTTCATCACCACAACCACCTCAATAGATATTACACGGAAGACCAAGGCCACTTTCCCATCCTCCACTGCCCCTCAAACTAGTAGGCTCCGTCACGGCTTGCAATGTCTAGATTGTTCCTCCTCGTTCTTTCTCCCTTCTTCTCTCAATCGTTCTTTCTCTCTCACTCGACACCATTTGCTGTATCCACCAGTAGCATCTTCCTTGTTGGCTCGGGTGCTCACTAGTTGCTCGTCTTCCCCTTGCTTCTTATTGTTAATTCTCCGAACTTCATTATTATTTTTTTTTTTCATTCTTAAAAGTAGGAGCTATAGTTTTTTTAAAGAACAATAGTTAAGTAGTCATAATTTTTTATATTTATAATACATTTATATTTTTATTTTATACTCTTTAATTAATTTTTAAATAAATCAATAATTTTAAATAATAGAAATACGTAATTAAATATATATATATATATATAATTATAAAAATTAAATTAAATAAGATAATTTTATATTATTATTTTTCTAACATTAAAAAATAATAAAAATAACCCCTTCAATCCAAGAGTGGAAAATTTTTTTTTTCTTTTTTCGATTTTCAAACAAATTGTACTTGAGACATTCATTAATCAAGGGAACATATATGTATGTATTTATCGCAATTTGAAACGGTCTCAACTCTCAAAGGACCCCTTGTTACTTTTGCTTCCTTTCTGCTACTGCTAGTGTCCCTAGAGTTAACTTTTTTTGTTTTTAAAATTTTTATAATTAACCGGAAGTATTTGATTTCCGAAAGAAAAGAAGTTAAAGAGTTACATTGTCCTAAGGCCTAATGCCTATAAATAATTATAAACATGCAACCAATCTAAATTGGCAGAATAATAATAATAATAATAATAATAATAATAATAATAATTAATCTAAGACTTCAAATTTGCTATTATCAAGGAACACACAGAGTAACATATATGTTGGAAAGTAAATAAGTTGGGTTTAGGTGACAGTAATCGATATCTTATTTAATTTAATTAACATTTATAATTTTATATATATATAAAATTCATAATTACATATTTATTACATCTAATATTACATATTTATTCAAACATTAATTAATAAATACAAAAGAGTTACGATTACTTTTGGTTTCCAAACCTCAATCGGTCAATTAAACATAAATAGTCATAATTTAAAATTATCATATTTAACTTAACATTTATAATTTCATATAAATAACACATACATCTGTAATTATATATTTATAATATTTACAATTATGCATTTAATTCAGTAATAATTTATAAATAAAAACAAAAATTAAAGTAGAAATGTTATGATAACTATCTATGCCTATTAGACTATGACTATCAAATTTTTGGAAGCATTTTCGATGTACCCGGAAATCAAGTGTTCCTATGTTTTTAATCGTTGATCTTAATTAATTTTAATTATAAAATATATATACAATTAAGATCAACGGTTAAAAGCACAAGAACATCGATGTTCCTGGACATATTTAAAACGTTTCCCAAACTTTTTTCTATACACCAAATCCAAATGTTGTATGTTCCGTTTTGCGAACCCCATAGTATATTTGGCTTCACAAACACTACTATGGGCAAAAATACAATAATACGCAAAATATATGCATTATGCAATGCAGAAGCACAATACCCTCTGTGGGTGTATATTAAATAATTATTTGAAGGTTATTAACATATACGATCAATATATATATATATATATATATATATATATATATATATATATATATTGGATATGTACTATAGTCTATAGTCATATATGTTGAGATTTT
>JASCZI010060426.1:252665-288723 GCA_036250425.1 Stylosanthes scabra
CCTACAAACAATTTTTTTAAAATATTTTTAACATATATTTCAATTTTATAAATCATTTTAGACGATTTTTTTTAATTAATAATGCATGTTATTTTCAAACTCATTTAAAAAATATAGGCCAATAATAAGATTAGACAAGTCAATAATTGATTGTATATATTTACACTATGCAAATTTTGATATTTTGCGGCGGTTCAAAATATCATACAGTAACATTTGGATAATTTTAACAAATAAAACTCATCTTCTATAAACAAAAAATTATTTTCCATCATTTCTTCGTAGCTAGTTTTGTCATCAACAGTTTTGATATATAATTTAAAAGATATATACGAATAATATAATGAATCACATGGGTTAATGGTTGGTATTGAATGGGGAATTTAGACTGTTCCAATGTTGGCTAAAAGATGTTGTACATATACGATATGCATGCAACATGCATAATTGTTGCATGTGATACTATTCTGATAGCCATAAGCAATTTGCATCTCCAACAATCACCATTCACTAAAACCGCCGCCATATCTACCCACTTGCCAAAAGAGTGTATGTATAGGGCCGGGTGATTTGATGAGGTGTTTTCTTAATATCAAATCCAGCAACATCACTCACAATACAAAATAATGATTATTAATATTTTTCTTGTTATACTAATTTATAAGAACTTTTCTTCTACACTGTATTAACTGTCCTCTACAATAATTTAATTTATTAGTAACTAAAATTTTTTAGAACTAATTTGGAATATCCCTTTTATTTTACTCTTGTTATGTTATCAATAATTTATTTTGTTTCAATACAACATGATTGAATGCAATTTGCATACTAATAGTTCATTTTTCACAATTTTTATATGAGGAGGAGAGACAATAAATTTAATTATAGAAAAATAATTAATATTGGTGTACACATAAAACACACAAATACGTCTTAATTAATTACTCTCTTAAATAAAAAATATTTATGTGTTTCATGTATTTTATGTGTACATCTAATAAAATCGATATAAAAACATGTCGATCATGTAGGTGAAGACGCACACTGCACACACGCGATTAGTGGGCCCTTTAATGCATATTGTCTTTTCCACACTTCCAACCTTCGGCGCAGGAACACACTATTTGATGAGTATTTGCCATTTGTCTTTTTTTTTTTTTTTTTGTCTACTATTTGGTCCATTTTACCTTTCAAGTTGTTCCATCAACAAATTAAAATCACCCAAAGTCTCGGTTTTTTTTAAAAAAAAAAAAATCATCAAAGTATAAATATCACCTAATCATTGAGCTAGCTACTATAGTTTGAGGTGAAATCAATTATCAAGTTGATTAATCTCATTATTCATTTGGATATAATTATCATACATAGTGACAGTATCACGCTGTCATGCATGTTTATCAAAACAAAGTTATAAACATCTTGCCGGGCTTGATGGTGAAATTAATTCTTAAAAGATTAGTCGTTAATCAAAGTCATTTATAAAATATTTTATTAATCAAATTAGTTCTTGAAATATTTAAAATTAATTATATTCGTTCTTCTATCATTTTATTCACTATAAGAAATTTGGCTAATAGCGACGGCTTAATAGTGACGGTTGAATAAACCACCGCTAAATAGACAATATTGATGATTTGGTTGTTTTGTATAAAAAGAATAGAAATTTCCGAAATTATGAATAGTAAGAAAAAACAAACGTCACTTCCCAAATTAAACATGCTTTCAAACATAGAATACAATTGAACAGAAACCTTAGCTTACTTGCTCATTTGAATAAATGAAAACCGAGAAGCAGATCTAACCTACTCAAAGAAGCAGCAAATTGCAAACATATCATGCATCACATGCATTAATAATGGAGGAGGAAAATGAGAAATTTTGTATTGATTGAATTTTAAAACTATTATTATTGTTTGTGAAAGAGAAAGGTGCGTATCTACAGAAATGAAATTTCAGATTTGTTGCACACCCTTAATTTAGTGTGACTAATTAGCAGACCACTTTAATTTCTAAGTTATGTTTACATGCAGTGTCCAATCAAATTATTAGCTTTCTTTTTTATTTCTTAGTTCCCTTGCACCACTCATTTTAATTAATCAAATCAAATTGATCAAATCAACTTTTAAGCCTTAGTGATTAAAAGTAACGTTTAAACTTGTATTATACAAAAGATTTCCAATATATGTATTGCGATTAATTAAATTAAGTGCTTATCCAACACTACTTGAGCTCTCCCTCCCTGGTAGGTCAAAAAGTGACAAATTTAGAATGACACGCAGTAGCATAGTTGTAAAAGCCGAACCGATCATCAAACCAATCAAATTATTGATTTATAGGTTTAATTGTCGTGTCATAAGTTGAACCGTTAAATAAATCTCAATTAAATAATTACATAAAATTTAACCTTTTCTTTCTTAAAATAATTTTAAAATTTTAAAAATTTATCAGTTTGTTTATATTTATTATACTCATCAAGTAATTATAGAAAGAGTTAGGATAGAAAAATAATTATAGAAAGTAGGGGTGAACATGGGCCGGGCCGGGCCGGGTTTGACAAGACCCGAACCCGACCCTAATAACATGCGGGTCTAATATTTTTACGTAAATATAACATCGGGTTGGGTTTGATAAGACCCGGACCCGACCCTAATGGACCCGACCCTAATAGACCCGATATAAATTAATATATGTAATTTTATAAATTTTATATAAAAAAGTAATAAATTTTTATTTTTAAACATTAAATTTAACAAATGTTATATTATGTTTTTACCAAAATTAATTATTTTAAAGCAAAAATGATATTATATAATATACAAAATATTAATAGAAGTATAAAAATGTAATATTTGATCACTAATCTCAATTTAAAATGTACTTTTAATTTAAAACAAGTGGCTTCGGGGCCGAGCCGGGTGACCCGAAACAAGACTCGAATCCGACCCGAAAATCACACCGGGCCACAAATAATGAACCCAACCCGGTCTAATTTACACCGGGCCCGAGCCGGTTCGGATCTTGTGCACCTCTAATAGAAAGAGTTGTAAAAGAAAGTAAATATTTTAATTATAAAAATAGAAAATAGAAAATAAATATTATGTTAGATTTTTAATAATTTATGAATTCGTTTATATCCTATATTATTATATGCTAAAACCAACCTTTATATAATAAATAATTAGAACGTGAGTTACCAAATCTGTTGGTAGCTCAGTGGCAAATAAGCTGTTATACAAGCTGAGGACCTCAGCAATGCATCAGCGAGCGTTCCGAGCATGCATCAGCGCGGCGCAGGTCTTCCAAGCATCACCGGTTGATTGAGCTGACCCGCGTTGGCCGAACCTGATTTGAGCGGTTTTTTATGGTTCAAACGGTTTTTATACAACTATGGTCCTAAAGTCAAATCGAATTGGACAAACTATCAATTTTCGGTGGAAGTTAGACGGTCTAATTCAATTTTTACAACTATGACACGTATTTTAGATAAAGCTGAAGATAAAATGTTAAATAAAGTTTAAATCCACGAATAATTAGTTATTGAGTTGTTAGACTAAGAGATACTTTAGGGGAAAAAGAAAATTATATAAAAAAAATTCATATTAAATTTACTTGCTCTCTCTAACAGGAACTCAGCAGAATAGAAAAGGAGCTATTCCGAAAAAAAAAAAAAAGGAGCAGCGAAAGGAAAAGCTAGAAAGAAGAAAAAGAAAATTGTAAAGCTTTGAATTAAGAAAGTAGAAAACTGAAGGTAACCAGAAAGCAAGAGAGACTAACAACCAAATATATACATAATCAAGCTAAACCGAGCTAATAGCTTAGAACTCAAGAAACTAATCTAACCAAATCAAGAATTAGGCCACTATACGTCAAAAGTCAGTCACCAAATTAGTCACTCGTATAAAATATATATTGAAAATAAACTTAAATAATACATGTATATATACATATATACTTAATGACTGATTTGGTATTTGAATTTTGATATATAAATAGTATTATTTTTCTACTTTTATATTTTACCCACATTCATCATATTTTGGGCGATTTCATACTCTCCCTTACTAATACAATTATCGTATCAATTGATACATAATTAATGAAGATCAAAGAGAATTAGAGATAAAATTTCTAGAATAGGACCAAAGGAAGAAAATAGATTTTCAAAACATATTTAAATTATTATATCATACTCCTATTTTTCTCTAATTAGTCTAGACCCAATAATAATCCTAAGACTTACCTTGAAAAATATCCTTAGCTTAAAGAAATTGTGTTTGGGTAAAAAATAATTTGTATTTGAATTGGCATAAAAAGTTAATGTATATAGGTTAAAAAAAAAGTATAATTTTAGCGGTAGTGCTAGATTTACACCTATTTTATTTAACCAAATTCAACCAAGTCATTAATTTTCTTTACCTAATAAAAAAATCATTTCAATATCAAGTAATATAAAAATTAGCAAATAAATAATCTTATATTTAACATAGAAAAGGTCTTTTATTTGTCATAGAAATAAAAAACTTGGTTAAACTTGGTTGAAAAAATATGTGTACACTTAAAATTATTGTATTTCTATATATATTCCCTTAAAAATTTATGTGTTTAATGGAAAAAATTTTCTATATTTTACCAACTAAAAATATGAAAGACAAAGTGAATGGAAATCTAGAAGACAATAAATAAAAGCCTAAACATCCTTTTCGATTTCTGACTTTTTTTATTTTGGACTTGACACACTTAATGATACTAAACTTCTGAGCGACTCCTGAATAATTAAAAAATTAGATACATCAATTTCTACAATCGGCTAAAAATATACTATCAGTGATGTCAGATTAAAGTTAATTTGTCAACCAGTTACATTTTGACATGAGTTCAAGACATTATTTAACTCTAGATTATTTTTTGTGTTTCCCTCTTGTGTACGATGCATTTGTTGCGTGAAAAAAGAAACATAATAAAAAATAAAAAGAGCGAATTAGTCAATAATTCATATGATCATAATATATATATGTGATTACTATTCAATGTATATATTTATATAGCCTAACCCATACCTTCCGGTGAAAACAAAGTTTACTTATTGTTATTTAATGTTTATAGATCACTATCTTATTACTGGTCGACATATTCAGTCACTATAATAAAACAAATAAATTAACACGTGTTTTTATTCTCTTAAAGATAACAAAAAATAGAGGTATAGAATATGATGGGTTTATGACCACATCAATAACGCACAAGCAATGCAAGTAGTAGCAACTCAATTTCATCACGGCGCCGAAAATTATATCATGGCTATGTCTCATATGCTATCTATATTACTATATATATATAGCCCTCCAACTTTGCTCTATCAATCACACTTGTCTAATATTATACTCTATGCATTAACAACACACTTTAAGCACTACTCACTCTCCCTCCAATCCCTCTTTTCCTTTCTGCTTAGCTTCTCTTTAAATTTTTCTTTTTTAAAAAAAAAAATGATGATGAGTTGCCAAGCATGGCCTGAACCAGTGGTTCGCGTCCAAGCCTTAGCTGAAAGTGGCTTAAGCTCTATCCCGTCCCGTTACGTCAAGCCTCACTCTCAGAGACCAACCAGCACCAACACCAACTCCAACCCAAACCCAAACCCGGCTTTTGTGGCTCACCCACAAGTCTCTTGTACTGAGGCTGATCACAGGGATGTGCATATGAACATTCCTGTAATCGACCTTCAGCATCTATACTCAGGAGAGGATAGTGCCCTCCAGGAAGAAACCCTTCGACGTGTTGCTGAGGCGTGTCAGGACTGGGGTTTCTTCCAGGTGGTGAACCATGGCATTAGCCATGAGCTGATGAGGAAGGTGAGGGAGCTGTGGCGCGAGTTCTTCGACCAACCGTATGAGGTGAAGGAGGAGTATGCCAATTCTCCCGACACGTATGAAGGTTATGGGAGCCGTTTGGGTGTGAATAAGGGTGCCATTTTGGATTGGAGTGACTACTTCTTCCTCCATTACATGCCTCCTTCACTTAGGAACCAAGACAAGTGGCCTACCCTTCCCTTCTCACTCAGGTATGAGAATAATGCATATATGATATGATATATATTTCTTTTATTATTATTATTATTATTATTATTATATCACTTTAGCACCTTCTATACATCAAGTAATATTACTATCATAATTAAAGAGGCTGTCATCATGCATCTTTAACTTATATACAGAAGAAAACATATATGTGTCGATCATGAAATATTAGGTTAGACAATACTAAAAATAGAGGGCGTTAGAGAACAGAAGACAACACTCTTAGTATAAAAAAGACAAAAAGAGGAAGAGCTAACTAGTATTAATTTAAAATTAAAGAAAAAATTAGAAAAGAATACTTATTAATCATTTAGAATTAATCTAGTCTAAATTAAAATGTTCTTTTTTGTGATAAATAGGTCAAATAGTATAAAAAATAATACCGAAATTTTCTATTTAATATCGAAATAATATTTTATTTAGCATAAAAATAAATAATTTAATTATATTTGATTGATCAAAATAGATATACATCTAAAATTATGGTTTAACATTTTATTTGGTAGCTTTTCCTTTTTCGTTGTACATTCTCTCCTCTTTTTTTTAACCAATGATCAAATATATGTTAGAAAAAAAGTATTTAAGGTAAGAAGACTCTGTCATAATAAGTAGAATAAAGTATGTTAGTCATAGTATGCTTATGTTAAATTAAAAATTATATATTCACATAATAAATAATGATGTTAATATATACTTATATTGTATATTCTATCTTTAAATTCTACTAATAACAATTACTTATGCGAAGCTAGCTAGATAGAGAGGTTACTTGCTCTAACTGTGTAGGCTCTTAGAATAGAAGGATATAGCTACATATGTCTTTAATCACATCCTTATTTCTTCTTTTGTTTGCAATTATTATTTACTAATGTTGTCTTGTTTGGTATGATATAGATGCATGCGAGTATAAATATACTTAATATTTGTTGCTATTTAATATTGTTTGCCAACCAATTAAGGTGGTGCTTTTCATAGTTATATTAATTTCTTAATACGGGTTGGGGAGTTGTAGGTATCCGTAACATAAAGTTAAAGTAAGCATGCATGTGAAAAAAAAAAAAAAAAGAAATAAAGTTCCACAAGTTTTAGTGATTTGCTATATGTTTATTGTTCCCTTTAAGTAAGATCACCAATTCTTATTTTCTTATGAATAAAACATTAATTAGTACATAAAATTTAGTTTTATAATAAGAATTTTTCTAAGGGTTTTACTTACTATAAAGAACATTTATGATTAAAAAAAATAAAAATTATACATCTTTGTTTATGAGAAAAGTGGTTTCTTGACATGATAACAAAGCTTTTATGATTTAAAGGTCTAGAATAGTTTGAGATTTATTAACTTCAAAAGAAAAATATTTAGTCATATTAGTTTAAACTTTCTAAGGTTTATTTTTAAATAGAACTTTGAAAAATATTAGCAACTAAGCAAAGTTTCCATAAGGATACTTATTATCGAAACATACTTTAAAAAGTCGCCTAAAAAACTTGTTAATAAAGTTATTAGTCATAATAAATCCTTAAAAAAATATTCACTAAATGTAGTAAATAAATTAAACTTTTTATCTTTTTAATATAAATTTTTACGTTAATAATTTTAGGTCGTTGACACACACTTTTATTAATTATTTATTAAAGAATTTTTTTTTTAATAGTGAAAACTTTTAATGCTCTTTTTATTTTTCAAAAAAATGTATTGTAAATTACATATTCTTAACCTTCTAAAAAAGGACATTTTATATTAAACCTTAATAAATAATAATTTTAGAATACTTGCTGTTAGTCAAATTCATAAAGTTAACATGTTTAGTATTCTAACTTTTAAGCAAAAACCTTATCTTATGTTATTTATAATTAAAATACAAAACGTGAAGCTTTATAAATGAAAGGGAGCTGAGGGTTTGGACCTGTCAAATTGGAGGGTGTTGGAAAAAGCCGTGTTACATATGAAGTGGATGGTTCACAATAATTAACTAATTAATTGAACTTGAAAAAGGTTTTTGACACGTTCAGTTTTGGAGACTCGTAAAGCTTTTGGTCCAGTGTTAACTCACTAGTCCACTTAAGCAAATATCGAGGGTTCGAATCCCGTCTTATGCATGCAGCAATCTGATGGAGAAACAGCCTTTAACCTGTCGGATTGTCGGATTGGGGGTACCTTGGAAAACTAAAAAAATAAAGCTACCACTTGGTTGGGTCATTTAGCTTTTCTTGTTCAACAGAGTTTTAATAAGCATAAGCATGTACACTGTACTCCAAAGTCCAAACCCCACATGTAAAACGTGACTAGCTATCTTCTATGGCCTATCGCATTTGACAAACCCTGATTTTACTAAAAGGTTGAATTATTATGGTGATGTTACTTTTAGTAATATTTTTAAAATTATTATCGATAAAACAATAATACAAAATTATCATATTTAATTTAATATTTACAATTTTACATAAAATATTTAGAATATTTAAATTTATTAATTTATTTTATTAATAATTAATGAATATTAAATTTAAAAATTAGATTGCTTTAATTAATTTTTATTGTCTAACAAATATTTCTCTAAATATATTTGGATAAGTGTACTTACAAAGTTGCACATGCATTTCAAATCGATGGTACAATCTTGTTGCACATATATAAAGAAAAAATCTTCACAATTAGAAAATTTTGTTGTAAAAAATTTGCTAGCATGGTGAGAAATCTTGTATTAATCTTTCTAAATTTCGCTTCAAATTAAACAGTAGATACACAAATCATAAATTTTCTGGTTCCGTAACTGTTAGTTTGTTTCTCAATTTGATAACAGAGAGGTGATTTCGGACTACGGAGAGGAAGTGGTGAAGCTAGGAGGAAGGATGCTAGAGTTGATGTCAAGAAACCTAGGCTTAAAAGAGGACTACCTTATGAATGCATTTGGTGGAGAGAATGAAATTGGTGGGTGTTTAAGGGTTAATTTCTACCCAAAATGCCCTCAACCAGACCTGACTTTAGGACTCTCAGCACACTCAGACCCTGGTGGCATGACCATCCTTCTACCTGATGATTTTGTGTCTGGCCTTCAAGTGCGCAAAGGAAATGATTGGATCACTGTCAAGCCTGTCCCAAATGCTTTCATCATCAACATTGGTGACCAAATTCAGGTAACAATAATAATAGGCAAATACTCCAATGAAAATGAAAAAATTATTTTCTTACAAAAATTTATCCTTTTAAATTATTTTTTTAAATATAACAATATTTTTATAAAGATAAGGTTTTTATATATATTAAAATTTAATTATTTAATTTATCATTTAATAGTCAAAATGAAAAATTTTTATATAAAGATACTTTTAAAATTTTCATTATAAGTAACAACAACAACAATAATAATAATAATAATAATAATAATAATAATAATAATAATAATAATAACTTCAATTTAACTAGTCAAGCTGATGTATGTTATTATATCATCTAGCATGACTTATTGCTTTATATCCATAGATACATTGGTATGTTTGAATGAAAGAGTGAAAAGTAATGATTTTGAATGTACACAACATTGGAAAATTCTAGACACTAGCTAGTTGAAAAATTATTAGTGTTTTAGTGGTTTCAGCTGTACGTTGATTTAAAAAACTAGAATTACTTAAATACACCAGTATTTTTGAAATACTATGTGTTGATATATTAATATATGAACTAACATCATGCAATATTTTTTCTTATTTATATTTTTTATGTTTTTTTTTGCTAATAATAATAATAAAACATTTTTATAAAGTTTAAGAACATTGTTACCTTCTTATTTGTGGTTCAAAATTTGCTACATATTTAATTTCTCTGATTCAAATTACCAATAATATCTTAAAAGGTATATATGAAATAATAACCATAATGCCTTTAAATAAGGGTATGAAAAAAATCCCGTTAAAATAGAAAAAAAAAACTTTACCCTGATTTTTTAAATTTAAAGAATAATGATTTTGTTAATTTTTCTAAAAACAAATTAAACCTTTGTATATCACATAAATTTAAGAACCACATTTGAAAGAAAAAAAAAATCACACAACCACTAGTTCAGCCATAATTTATGTATTGTTGTGGTTCAGCTTTTCAACAAGTGGGTAGTTCATAATTAATTAATTAGTGACATGTGTTAAATTTGTTTCAGGTGATGAGCAATGCAATATACAAGAGTGTGGAGCACAGGGTTATTGTGAACTCAAACAAAGATCGTGTGTCCTTAGCATTCTTTTACAACCCAAAGAGTGATTTGCTTATTGAACCAGCCAAGGAGCTTGTCACTAAGGAAAGGCCACCACTCTATCAACCCATGACTTATGATGAATATAGGCTTTATATTAGGATGAATGGACCTTGTGGGAAAGCCCAAGTTGAATCCTTGACTTCCCCACGATAATTATATCATTATTATTATTCCAACAATAATTATGATTATAAAAATAATACTGTAATATAATGTAATGTGAAAATCTATGGCACGCAATTATGTTATAATTGCATCTAAATAATTGTAAGATATTGCTATCCCTATTGGATGTTTAAAGTTATTGTATGACAATGATGGGATGCAATAGTAGGAAGCTGATGATATGTATAATATATGTGAAGCATAATATATGTGAAATGTTTATGTACCACAGCTTTAAGTCTTCAAGTGTTTTTAGTTATTGATCTCTTATATATATATATATATATATATATATATATATAATCATAACTAATTTTATTGTTAATCAAACTAAAAAAGGAGTTTTTAAATCACATCAGAGTGTATTTTTCAATCTTCATGTTGTATATGTTTTTTATCTCAAAAATGTTGTGTTATATTGGCTTGGTCAAGTCAGAGAGTAAACTTAAGAAAATTGGAATAAATGAATAATAATAATAATAACGGTGTGTGATCTGACATGGTTGAGCATATATACCTGTTTTCCAGGTTGCCTAGGTCTAGTGGGATGATCACTAAAACTATAGATAAAATCACGGAACATGTGACATGGTATTTGTCTACTTAATTTCATTATCTGCAGATATATTTTAATTTGGTTGAATAAATCTCTTTAGTATATGTGGACAATAAGACTCATTTCGTAGAAAAGTCTTATTGTCCACACTCCAAAGTATATTTTGGGGTATTTTTTTTTTTCATCTAACTTCATTCAAATTTATGTATAGAATAAATATACTTTTATAATTGACACGAACAAAGTTATTTGTTTACTTTTGAATTATTTATTCGTTCTGGTAATAATATTTTATTTTAGTTCATTTGGATGAATTTGGATGTAAAAAAGAGATGTACATATAGTATGACTAACGGTGCAACTAAATATTCTTTAATATTGTTCCTTTACTCAGCCATTATTTAAAAATTTAAAAATATTTCATTACATTTATCCCATCTAAATTTGTTGTTCTTTTTTTTTTCTCTCCAACCAACAATAATTTCAGATTTTAGATTTCAAAAATAATAATTAAACTCAAATAAAATATTATAACAAACCAAACTATAGATAACCATTAAATTTTTAAAAAAAACCACGTTTATAAAAAAGCAATATCTTAATAAATTTAAACACATCTTGAATAAATTTTTATTAAAACAAAGGAAAAACCCTTAACACGTCCGCGAACTAATTCTTTAGAAATTACGAAAATCAAATAAATTTTTAAAATCAATGAATCTATAAACTGAATCTAGAAAGTTAAAAATCAAATTTTCACTAAAATCAAAATCAACATATCTTAAAAAATTATTAATTAAAAGACACATCTAATTTTATACAATATACAAAATAGAAAAATGAACACATTTAAAATATAACTAATAAAAAATCTATGAAAATACTTTTACTAATTTATATGTATATACTAATTTTTGTTGATCTTTGTGTAAGTTTTAATTTTTTTCTCATATATATTTTCACTTCTAACAGTTCAATATTACGTTTTCAATGTTCAATGTATACATCTGAAATTATTTTATATTGAACAAAACATATAATCCACACATCTAAAAAATGCCAACATATTCATATATACAGATAATGGAGATATTTGAATGGTTTCATATCAAAAATTTATATAAATAATACCAAATAGGTGAATGCTACAGAATTAATGTATTAGAAGGATTAGTGTGAAAAAATTATATAAAAAATATCATCCATTACATCTGTTTTATAAAATAAATTAATTAATAAAAAATCATAAAAAATCATAAGCACATCTGAAATTAATCTGAAGTACGAAAAGGCTTTCAAAACACATCTTAAAAAATTATTAATTAAAAGACACATCTAATTTTACATAATATACAAAATAGAAAAATGAACACATCTAAAATATAACTAATAAAAAATCTGTGAAAATACTTTTACTAATTTATGTGTATATACTAATTTTTGTTGATTTTTGTGAAAAATGAACAGCATAAGTGTGTACAGGAAAAGTAACTTCAAAACAATAATTGATTATAAACAATAATACATTAAAGATGAGAGAGAGAGAGAGAAAAAGATAGTGGAACACAGAGGAGGTGAGTAAGTTGAATGAGAGAGAACAGAAATGAAGCTAAAAGAAAGAGAGAAAAATAAATAAAAAATAACATAATTCAGTTTTGTTAGAATAAAAATAAGAACTGTTCATGTTGTGTTTTTACTATGTGTTTTAAATATTAATATAATAAGATATTTTAATAATAAAGACTGATTAATGGAAGATGTTTAATGGAAACGTAGAATTATTGTATGTAAATATACTCTTCCATTGGGTGTACATGGGTTATTTCAGTTTAGGATTTTTTATTTATTTAAATAAAACTTCCTTTATTTTCCATTTTATATATGTCATTATTGTACAAAAAAATTTACGTTTTTACAAATGCACTATTATATTTAAATTGTGATAAAATAAAAATCTTTAAAAATAATGAGTGGTGCCGCCCCTGTCTAACTATTTTTTTCCTCACAAAACAAAAAAAATAAAATAAATATATTATTGTTATAGTAGAGGTTTAACAGTAACCGAAAAAATAGTAGAGGTTTATTTAATGGTGAATGCTAGCCTGCACCTGTCAAGATGAGGTTTTTCGTTAACCCAGTATTTTTTAGTGTGGTGGACACTTTTAAACCAGGACGCGTATGTGGTTAGGAGTTGACGTGGCGCTGCTGAACTATAAGTATGACCAAAAACATGCAGAGCCCGTATTGTCTTCTTTTCACGCAATTAGCCACATTTGGGGTAGGAAATAACATGAATCTTTTTTATGGGTGGGTTTATAAATTGTAAAAAATCTCATATATGGACTTTTCAAATGGGGCGTCCTGTTGAATTGCATTATGGGCCCGATATTAAGTAAATGTCAATATCCAACCCCAATTATTTTAAAATAGGTTAAATTATACACGAGGTCCCTATAGTTTCAGTGAAATTGCAACCAGGTCCCTATAGTTTAAAAGTTTGTAATTAAGTCCCTATATTTATAAAAAAAAATTATAATTTAGTCCATGTTCGAATTTGACATTAAAATATTACGATTGTACCCTCCTTATCTTTTCTTCAATGGGCTTCTTGTTTTCCGGTTCTTACTCACGTGCTCTTTTTAAGTAAGTCTATACTAAAATCGTTAACTTACTAATTTCAAATGAATTCGATTGCGATGTGAGAACACTGAGTAACAAGAGTTAGGGAGGGAAGATGATGTTTTTCTTTGTGAATTTGTCAATTCGAGGGTAGTTTTCATTGTTTATAGGAGGAGGGTAATTTGGTCAATTAAAATTTTATTCAATGTAAAATATGGAATATTCCAAAAAATATTATGTTAAATTAAAGGTTTTTTAAGCAGCAGGGACTAAATTGCATATTTTTTATGAGTATAGGGACTCAATTACATACTTTTAAACTATAGGGACCTGGTTGTAATTTCGTTGAAACTATAAGGACTTAATGTATAATTTAACCTTTAAAATATGTATATATTCAACATATGTATAAAAATAGGTTTTTTTTAATTAATAAATATTTTTTATATATTATTTACCAAATTAAATAAATCCATGTGTATTTACTTTTTTATGTTCCCTACCTAATGCCGCGGGAACATGCCGAGAGATGGTTTTAGTAGAATGCCGCGGGAACATGCCGAGTCATTGGTTCAGAAAATTTTAAACCAATGCGGGAACATGTCGAGTAATTGGTTCAAAATTTTCTGAACCAATGACTCGGCATGTTCCCACGGCATTGGTTCAGGATTTGACTCGGCATGTCCCCGCGGCGTTGGTTCAGAAAAATTTAAACAAATGACTCGGCATGTCCCCATGACACTCTGCTAAAACCATCTCTCGGCATGTTCCCGCGACATTAGGTAGAGAACATAAAAAAAGTAAAATCACATATTTATTTAATTTGGTAAATAATATATAAAAAATATTTATTAATAAAAAAATCCTATAAAAATATGTATATATTCAACAATACTCAAAAATAAAATAATTAATTTCATTTCTCATACTATGATATACAAGTCATCAATTACAACTCACTATTGAGCTTATTCTCCTCTTAATTTCTAATTTAATGTTTTTTTATACATCAACTTTTAGATACCTGCTTCTCTTCTTAATTTCTAATTTAATGTTTTTTTATACATCAACTTTTAGATACCTGCTTCTCTTCCTCTTATATGTTAGTTGTTTGTAAAATTATTTATCTAATTTTTTTATAATTTAGTTTTATTTTATATTTTGTTGAATTTCATCCCTTTTTTCATTTATTCCCTATTAGTATGTGTTCTGTGCTGGTTGCCGGGGTAGAACTCTTGCGTATGGAGATGAGACTGCTCATGCTTTAAGGAGGAAGAACCATCTTGGCCAGTCTGAGGAACGGAGGGGGTTGGTACCTGAAAAGGAACTCCGACGCTCAAGTCAGTAGAGTACTCAAAAGTGAGTTAAGTGAATAAAGAAGAGAAAGCATACCTGACCTAGCATAAGCTAGGTCTTATTTATAGATGGAAGTAACTGCTTGATTGTGCAGTTTGTGAGTGATAGGATTTGTTATTATCTTTCCGTATTATCAGGAAGTGGATACTTGATTGACAAGGTCGTATATGTTAGTTTCAGTTTTATCTTAGTGGTGCCAATTTTGCACATGTTTAATTAATTGGAATTGGATTGGACCGAGTTATTGGTTGAGTCAGCCAAGTTGTAGGTTAACTTGGCCTGAGCTCTATAAAGATGATAAATTTGGCCGAGCTATAGGTCGAACGATAGGTTGTAGCCGTCGAGTTATAGTTAGTAGTGGCCTAGTTATAGGGACCAGATCACAGCCCCCAAGCTTGAGCTGTTTATTTTTCAAATAAGCAGGTTGAGCTTTTGTGAATTTAGTTATAACTCGACGGTTAGTAATGGATGGAGATAGTTATAAGTAATATTGGATGTAGCCCCCAAAGTCAACTTGGGAATTTGAAAGATGAATAGTCAAACTTGTCATTAGACATTGTATTCCTCATATGAAGGAGGAGAATCAAAAAGAAGGATGACTTGATGTTGAAATTAGAGAGTTGATATGATTGTATTATTTGAAATATCTGACCGGCGAATTATTTAATTGGCATATAGATGAGCGTCTATTGAATTAATGCTGAGATATAGATCAATTTGATTGGAGATTGATTTTGATTATGAGTTTGTCTGTTATGTTTGACCGAGATTGTAAGTTGAGCCCCCATGCTCATTAGGTAGTATGTAAGGAAGTAGAATAATGTTGACAACATTTATTGTGTTGCTATGATTGTGAATTTTTTTTCATCCCTAAAGGTCAGTTTGAAGTGTATTGATGGCTAATAGCAATTGCGTCTGATTTGCTTTTATCGGTTTGGATTTTGTGCTTGTTAGTGAAATGATTGGTTTGAGTTTATGTATGGAGATAAGAATTGAACTTGGTATCACTGAGATAGAAATTTGACTTGGGAATGTCAGTTTGATAAATATTTGAATAGTACACATTGAATTGTTATAGGATTTGACTTGTAAATTTCAATTAAGGCGTCGGTTAAGTATTGGTTAGAAGGCAGTGTTGAAGAGGTCGATTGGATAGAAAGTCGTCTTGAAGTGATGGGTTACATAAAACTTAAAAAGACTTCCCGAAGAGATCGGTTAGGATGGAAATCAATTCTGAAGTGATCGGTTTGGATATTCGAATGATTGATTCGATTAGGGTCTGACTTGTCGATGTCGGTGGTTTGATTAAGATTCAATTAAATATTGGTTAGAAAGTGTTCTATAGAGGCCGGTTTGATACTCAAATGGCTTATTCGATTATGGTCCAATTTGTTATGTCGATTTGATTAAGCTCTGATTAAATATCAGTTAAAAAGTCGACCTATAGAGGTCGGTTTGATACTCAAATGGCTGATTCGATTAGGATCCGACTTGTTATGTCGGTTTGATTAAGCTCCGATTAAATATCGGTTAGAAAGTCAAACTATAGAGGTCGATGTGATGGAAATAGATATGTGGTAGATATGTTAGTTAGTCATATATAAAATGCATAAACATAATGAAGAATAGAGTATATAGGTCTTCCGAGCATAGCAAGACCTCAGCCGAAATTAAAAATTAAAAAATTGTAAAGAATATGCACTTATGCCAAACTTGCAAGATAATAAATTGAAACTGTACCATTGAGCTTGTGGTATTAAGGTGGTTGATGATGAACATTCTTATGAAAGTAAAGAGTATAGGTCCGAGCTGTAGGTGGCCGCTCGCGTAGATGAGCTCTTCTATAGCTCGACTAAACTTCAGCGAACAATGTGAATAAGTTGAAAAGAGGACTTAATTCTTTTGCTTGAATGCTAAGAAAGAGCATTCTATGTTGTTAGTTATTGCTGATTGTTATGTATTCGAGAGTGAAAACATCGCTAAGTGAGGTCGGTAGTATGATAATTTGAAAAGTAAAGTTACAAGTAATAACAGTAATGTAAAATAAAGGTAAGTCATGACAGAAATTTGATAATCAGTAAACAAGTTTGGAGTGTGAATTATTTAAGAAAGTAAATAGATTTTAATCGTAAAATGAGGAGCCAAGTATAACAGTAAATATTATTCGAACTTAGTATATTTAGTATATTTTGGTGAGTATTGCGACTGATTATTGACAAGAATGATTATAATATTAGTCATGTATATATGAATAAGCAAAGATATGAAACAAATTAAATAGTTACGACTTCTAAAAGTAGAATCTAATCGAGGTAAAAACACGCAAGTGGACATAAAGTTTATAGAAATATAATGACACGTAGCAAGAAACGAGCAATTGTTATTCCATGATTTTATTTCAAGTTGTAACGATAAGAGTGAGTCGAGCTTAGATGACCTTAGACGAGGTAAGAGGTTGATAAAATTGATAGCAATTATAACATGCATACGAAGAACTTTATATTGACTATTGTTGAATTGTAAATCGATATCAAAGAAAGAAAAATTAATTAAGAATAAAAAGTAATAATTATTGTATAATTTATAAATTTTGGGTGTGAATGAGGAATGTAGTTAATTTGGTAGAAGTCGTTTGTACATTAGATGTGTAACTTTTAAGTAATATGATGATATATAAATTAGACTATTAGATAGATAAAACACCAAAGAAAATGTAAAAATTGTAAATGCATGTTATTCATAAAGTATTTAGTTTGAAAAGAAATTGAATTGATCACGCATAAACGCCATTGTTAATTAGCTATTGTTATTCATGAATTGATAACAAGATTAGTGCACATAGAAGATGTTGGTTTAAATTGTTACAATGATTTTTAAAGTATAAGTAAGTTTGGGTTTGAAACACTATCCGAGTTCAAAGTATACCTCCATGTGGAGTTGTTGATGCCATCTTTAATGTGCTTGGACTTTGGAGTTATAGCTCGGGTAAGTCGATGCTGTCATGGGATGAGTTTTATGAGAATGTTGATTTATAAATTGGCTTCGTAGTTGTTATGGCCTTTGGTGTCAACTGTTTTAAACTTAGTTATAGATAATACATGTAATGGATGAAGAGTTGAAATTCATTATATCTGACTCCATGTTTAGCAGTTTATGTATTTTAATTTAGTGAAAAGGAAAAGAAGTGAGCAATCATGAAAATAATAATAACATGGAGAGTTGGTAGTTATTTCCTATAAATTGTGTTGAAATGTATCATATAAAAGGAGTAAGAGACATGAAAGCTAAACATTATATGGAGATGCTGCAGTATTTGGATGATACTGTTGAATATATCTTGTATCGAGTTATAGTATTAAAAACTTTTTAAGCTTAGTAAAGCCTTGTTACGAACAGTAGTGAAATTGTATTTATTATTTTATATATATAAAATTTAGGATCATAAAAATAATTCAATGATGTATAAAAAAAAATTGAGTTGTAACTTGGCTTTTAATGGTCCTTAGCCCCCAATATTTAAAAGGCAATATGCAAAAAAGGTTGGGGATTGAGACAAAATTTGGAAACAATGGTTAATAATGTAATACGCTATTTTTTGAAATGATGACATATCTACATGTAATGTGTATATTTATGCTCATATTTATATTCACATTGCCATTTAGTTTTTAGTTTCTTATTTTAATTTATGACATACATAAAAGTAAAATATAGGATTAGAGGAGATTTAAAGAAAGAAAGCAGTGGATAATGAGAGTGATAGAAAATATAAAATATGGACAAGAAATATATTAATTATGATTTGATTCCAACTAACAAGAAAAATATAAATTGGAGTAGCATACCAATTCAAAAGGTCACTCATGTAATTATAATTGCTGTGATTGGTATAATATGTAGTTATATTTTGTATGATATACAAATTTTTATATCTAACAATGATGGTAAGGGGAAAAAAAAAAGAAAAAACAAGGCAACAAATAAGTAAGAAAAAACATAACTTTTTTTCCTTTCTAAGATAAAATTTACATCCAGCAATAAACTGATTGTTCCAATATAGATATACAATGAAATTTATTGGATATTTTTCATCAACAAAATTAAGAAATTGATCTATCAGTTTTAAAGAGATAATTAAATTAAATGATATGAAAGAATAAACTTCTTTAACTTCCATTAATGGAGAATAGCGTTACTTTTTACAGGATTGACCAAAATTGTTTTATTAACTTCAAATGTAAGATATTAAAAAATATATATAACAGTAGAGATTGATAAAAAAAAATTTTATCATATTCCTTCTTATTTTAATTAAATTATTTGCAAAGAGACTGTAATATTGTAAGTACTAGCATGAACAGAATATAATTGAGTGGTATGTCATTTTTGAAAATGTAAGTTGCAAAGAATAAGATAGATATCACCTTAGTGGAGCAGGAAATATTTTACTCTGCCCCAGTGGGCGCCAATGTTCTGTGCTGGTTGCCGGGGTAGAACTTTGCGTATGGAGATGAGACTGCTCATGCTTTAAGGAGGAAGAACCATCTTGGCCAGTCTGAGGAACGGAGGGGGTTGGTACCTAAAAAGGTACTCCGAGCTCAAGTCAGTAGAGTACTCAAAAGTGAGTTAAGTGAATAAAGAAGAGAAAGCATACCTGACCTAGCATAAGCTAGGTCTTATTTGTAGATGGAAGTAACTGCTTGATTGTGCAGTTTGTGAGTGATAGGATTTGTTATTATCTTTCCGTATTATCAGGAAGTGGATACTTATTGACAAGGTCGTATATGTTAGTTTCAGTTTTATCTTAGTGGTGCCGATTTTGCACATGTTTAATTAATTGGAATTGAATTGGACCGAGTTGTTGGTTGAGTCAGCCAAGTTGTAGGTTAACTTGGCCAAATTCTATAAAGATGATAAATTTGGTCGAGCTATAGGTTAAACGATAGGTTGTAGTCGTCGAGTTATAGTTAGTAGTTCCCTAGTTATAAGGACCAAATCAGTATGCATATTATATTTATACATGTATAAAAATATAAAGATACATATGATTAATTTTAATAACTAATTTTGATGTATATACTTAGCAAAACTCATTATTTAAAGATACTACATTTCATGAAAAAAAAAATGCTACATTTTATTTATTATTATTTTTGGACCATGCTACATTTTATTTATCACAAAGCTTTGGTTAACCATAGAGAAATATCAACCAGATTGATAAAAAGCCCAAAATCCGTACCATATACAAAAAGGATTACGTGTTTAATTTCTTCATATGACATATTAGTTAAACAATAATTCTAAGTATTCTTTAAAAGTTTTCCATCATTCAGCCTTTAAGATAAAATATATTATTATAATAATTATAATCAAACCACATATTAAAAGATGGTAAGATTATCCATCATTGGTTCCTATTTTATTGCTAACAATTGAATGATTATACTTTCTCTCTCTTTTTCTCTCTTTTCTTTCATTTCTACTGTCTCTCACTTTTTCTCTTTACGAATTACTTTTGTTTTTTTTATCACCTTAATTCCTTGAACTTAATTTATTTTGTGGCCTATGTTAAAAATTACTTTTATCATTATAAGTTTTGCTATTTTTAGATGCGTCTTTTTTATATTTTGAATATAAATATAATAGTTTGGATGTGTTGTGCACATTTCATTATAGTTTTATTATTTTTGGATATGTCTTTTTTATATTTTAAATATAAATATAATATTTTGGATGTATTGTGCTTATTTCATAATATTGAATTTGTTTGTTTTTACTTTAAGTTTTATGATAAACCAATTAAATTTTTAACGTGTTTTTCAGTTTGAATTTAATTATTATATTTAATTATAAAATTCCAATTTATTGTTAGTTGGAAAGAAAAAAAAAAGAATAACAAATCTAAATATGATGAATGTTATGAAGTATTTTTAAATACTGATTAAAGGAAGTTTATTAATGGATACCTAGTTGTATCGTTATTTAAAATGTCACATTTCTTGAGAAAAAATAAAAATTAAAAAATATGCTACACTTTGTTTATCACAAAGCAACCCTAAATCATAAAGAAATCTTGACAAAATTGATAAAAGGTAAAAAAAAATCCGTACAAAAAATATTTAGTGTCGGCTCTTGATTTCATATATTACTTACTTAAGGATGCCATCTTTTATTTATCACAAAGCATTGATAAATCACAAAGAAATCATGACCAAATTGAAAAAAAAGGCCAAAAGTCCATGTTAACATGAAGCACAAGCTCATGGTTACTTAATTCAAGACCACAGAGATTTTATGATCATGCATAATTGGTCACTATAATGGTCCTAAAAACAAATAACATAATCATCACCGTACATAGCAGAATCTTAAACGAATAACTCCCCTGCTTACTTTCTCATCCAATAACTTCTTTCGTTTGCACAAAAAACAAAAATGAGTCACTCCTCCCAATACACGGAGGCCCACTTCATAAAACGAGGCCAAGGTGCAAATTAACGTTTTATGTCACAGAAGGGTGAAAATATACCATTGATTGAGGGTAGATTTGTAATAACCACTTTCTCCATCAAGCCAACCGACACCACATCATGAACCTGTGTCAGAAAACACAAGGTTAATGAGAAACCTCATTTTGACAGGTACAGCCTAGCATTCACCTTATTTAATTAAGGTGTAATGGAGGAATGTGAATTAAATCACGTTGGAAATGCGGGATGACAAATAGTGAGTGGGCCTTCTACGCGTTAGCTGACACGTCAGCATCACCTTCTGCCTCCTCCCTCTATGGACAACCGTACACATACAACATCATAAGAGGACATCAGATCGTGGTTTTGTACGTGGAAACGAAAATATCTAGTAGTCCTTTAAAAATTATAGAAAAAAATTTTAAATATGTGGTTATGATTATTTCTTATATATACTTATATTTCTTTTATTTTAAAAATAACACTTAAAATTTTAGTGGATTATTAGATATTTTCACCATCTAAAAATTTTCCTGATTATCATTTATCAATCAACAACTAACATTCTCATAGCGAGAAAAAAAAAAAAAACAACAACAACATTCTTACAATTAAAAATTTAAATATCTTTTATTGACTTATTCTACGTTATATTATTTGATAATCGATTTTTTGTTAATTCAATTGAACTGATTAATTCAATTCACTCTTTAAAATTATGTTTCACAATCAAATTCAAAGTAATACTGAGTGACTAAATTATTAATTTAATGAGTAAATTGTCCATTGAACCAGTAAATTTGTTCACAATTAACTAAAATTATAAGAATATAAAAAAATAAAATTATATCAGTATATGACTTAACCAAAACTTTAACAGCAAATCAACATTTAATTATGAATTCTTCCCCACACACATACATACAAATATATATGATAAGGATAATTCTTTGGTGAAGAGAAAAAATATGAAGAGTATAAAGAGAAGAGAGATTGACCATTAGATTGTGTGTGAATTTAAAGATTAAACAAGACATTTAATTATTTTGAACTATAAAATCTACTTTTTTTTTTATTTTATTTACCATTTTTTACTTCATCTTAGTAAGCACATATGATAAACTGATATATAAATAGCACGATAGCTCACTATGTTAATTTGACACAATAAGAGAACAAAGATAAAATTATATATGTCCGATGCATGATTTCGAAAGGTCGAATCACTTTCTTTATCGGACAAATATAAAGCTTGGATAACATTATTATTGCCTTCATTTTGACCTATATTTTCCATGGAACTATTATTTGCTCCATTATCAACTCATCATCTCGAACATCTGCCATAAGTAATTGATCTACATACATTTGGGTAATCTTTCACAAATCATGATAGCAATTGACAACTAAAATATTTAACTCAACTGAAAAACATAATAATAAAACTCTAATCTAAAACCACAAGGAAAACACCCTAAAATAACATATACACTGCAATAAATCCGACTAATAGCAACGGTTGAATATACCATTGTTAAATGCACAACTTCGATGATTTTTGCAGAGGTTTACCTCTTTTAGTGGCGGCATAAAAAAACCGCCTCGAAATTAATGAATTTGGGGACGGTTGATGCAAGAACCGCCGCGAAACGAATAAATGACAGGAATATAGCGGCGGTTGAAGTTGAAATTGCCGTAAAATGTATTTTTATTTATTTAACATTTTTAACTTAGATTTCAATTTAGTTAAAAAATATAATAAAAGAAAATTTAAACGACAAAAATAATACTTTACATCATTCAAATCTAATTAATTAAAAACCGATAACTTCGATTTTACGGTTAACAAAATATTTTTTTATAAATAGTAGATAAAATATAAATCACAATTTAATTTAAATCATTTAAAATAATGCACAACTTGCATATTATACAAACTCCTATACATATAATTAGTAGAACTATATGTATTAAATGTTGGGTTGACTTGGTGGAGACGTGGAGTGGAAAGCATGTTGAATGAACTTGGACTACCCCTTGCTCTTTGGTTCAGATCTCTCCTAAGGAAGTATCAAAATTAATTAGCAAAAGAGAGAGCTTTCTAGTGTGGTGCTGCAGCACTATTGGTGCACCAGGAAGAGCACGGTTCATGAGTTTGAACCACTGATTTGTAACCAGTTTAATTAATAAAAATCATTGCAAAATATATCACCGTTGTATTTTATGTTTCGCGGCCGTTGTTCCGGTGATTGTCAAAAATCACTACAAAATTGTTTAACAACGCCGTTATAAGTGATGGTGCATAACACTTTTGCAGCGACTAAAAATTTCCGCGAAACAACAAAAAGTCGTCGATAAGTCCTGACTTTCTTGCAATATCACAATGACTAATCCTAAGAGATGTCCCTTTAATACGATGAGATATCATAAAATATTCTTATTCTCTCTTTATTTCTAATTAAGGATATAGAAATTATATCTTCCTTTCTTAGTCCTCCAAGATAAGATATAATGCAAACACTACTATCTTTAATCATTATCTATCATCATCATAATCTATCATCTTTTTATTTCAGAAAGACTTATTTTTAATTAGACAGAACTGATTTATTATAATAAGAATCCTGGCATCAAAGGTGATTGATCACATGCTGCTGCAAGTTGACTCCATGAAAGATTCCATGTTTGATCATCAATGAATTCTGTGGTGGTGGATGGTCCAACAAGTTCAAGTTCATCAAAACTTGATGGAAAAACATAATCCTCATCTATTGCTACCCTTTGTCTTTTGAAAAATGATTGATTCTCTTCTTCTTCATCTTCAGGGTGTGTCTCAAGAACAGATTCTGATTCCTCAGATAGAGAAGGTAGATGTTTATTATTATTATTATTAGAACCAAGTGATGGCTTGCAAGGTTTTCTAGTGATTGTTGTTCTGCTTTGATGGCTTTGTCCAATTCTATCAAGGTATTTGTCTTGTGCTTCAATTTTTTGCTTCAACCTTCTCTGAACCTTCCAACCAAATTAAAAAAAAAAAAAAAAGTTTCAATGATAATGATATGATGAGAACCATAAGTATATTGTTAAGAGGTTATTATTATGGAAAAATATAGGTAACCAATAATTTTCTAACCAACAAATCAGTCAATAAAAAATAGAACATCTGAAACAGAACATCCGAAACTTAAAGCAACCTCAGTCAAGTTTATATTTTTTTAGAAACAGAACATCCAAAATTTAAAAATAGAACATCTAAAACATAAAGAAATAGTTGTTGGCTAATCTTAGCTGAATTTTTATTGGTTACCTAATATAGTAGTATTATTATTATTACAAAACTTTTATAAAGATAATATTGCGAGAATTATATCTACCACATCAGAAAATGAAAACAAAAAAAGAGCATCTTATCTCATGAGAACCTTGTAAAAAACACATGGTTTTGAGAACTTGAATGAAATGGATGGTTCAATCAGTTTATTGAAAACTAGCTACTAGCTAGATCGGTCTGATCAGGTAAAAAATCGGTTAGAGTAATAGACTAAATTAATTCGATTTTTTAATTGTTAATCGGTTTAAAATAATAAAACAACAAAATTAATTTTTTCTAATATATATATATATATATATATATATGAAAGTAGGATAAGGTAATTAATATAATATCAGTGAAAGAAAAAAGAAACATGATATATAAAAGATGCATAAAAATTGATCATCCGAATTGTAAAAAACTAATTATTCAAATTGATGGATAGAAGACGGGATAGAAAACAGATCATTCGAAATAACATAAAATAAATTAGCTCGAGAATGATGATGAATGAAATTAATGACTGATTATGGATTAAAAAGTAAGTAGCACTGTTAATTAATTATTTAGAAGTTTTTAAAGGTGTAAGTACCTCTACTTGATCACTCAAGCGTTTTCGCACCTCCCTCTGCATTTGAAGAATTTCCTTTAGCTGAAGAGCACTGCTTATTACATATATAACAGCAATAGTATGTAAGAATATGGTTGCTATATGTTGTGTTGAGGGTTGAAAAAATAAAAGAAAATAAAATAAAACAAAATAAGACAAATAGAAACTTGTTTTCGACAGGCTTATTAATTAACTCACCATGTTGAGCTGAAATTTGGCATTGTATTGGATATGCTCCTCTTCTCAAGCTTTGCTTCTTCACAGTGAAAAAGTTATAGAATATAAGTGATCAAGGAGATTTAATTCATAATTTGAAGTTAATTTATGATATTTTGTATTTAATAAATATAATTTATTTTCATTTTTTCTGGATTGAGAATCTTACTTGAGGTAGACTCTGGAATCAATTTGGAGAGCCGGTATTTCTGAACATATCCAAAACAAAATTTCTAGTCAGGGTTTATAACCTGGTGTATATATATATATATTTTTCAATTCATGAATGACAATTTTGGGTCGTTTAATTTTACGTTTTACATGTCCAAATTGAATTTCTTAAATTCTCAAAATTTTAAAATCAACCATTTCCAAATAAAAAACTATCTTGCCTATCAATGACATTAAACACTAACCTGTTGACAAGTAATAAAAATTTCATCTTTGTAGATAACCGGACACCTAGCACTGCAAGAAAGTTTTGAAATAACGACTAATTTTGCAACCATATATTTTTAGGTTTGCTAATTGGAAATCGGTCGCTAAAATCGATCGCTAAAACCGATTAACCGATTTAGCACTCTGTTAGCTCTGCTTAAGAATCCAATGCTTTATCAAAAGCTTTGATTAGCTAATTAGTTATGTAAGCTTGTACATTAAAAAAAAAAAACAAAAACAAAAAAAAAACCATAGTTTTGTATGGATGAATAATTGCAATTTTTAATGTTTGAAGGTTAAGGTGATTCCAGGAAAGAAAAGATGTGTCTCTAGGAGATTGGAAAGCATGAACAACCTTTTGAAGAGTGATTGTAATCATTGTATTAGTTAGTATTAGTAATTAAGACTTATAAATGATTAAGTGATTAGATATATAAACACTACTTCGTTCTGTTTATCACTTATGTTCGTATCGTAAATGTTTTGGTTTTTATATGAAAAATTGATTTATGTTTGATATTTTTATTTTGTTGAATTAGAATAATGTATGAAAAACAAGTTTTAATAGGGTATATGTGAAATTTAAGAAAAATTTATGATTAGGAAAATCAATAATGAAGACTAATTTAGCAATGATATTAAATGTTCAAATCAGTCATTAACAACCGATTTAGCAACCAAAAAATCAATCGTCATTTTGTAACCAAAAGTTGGTTGCCATTTAACGAATGATTTTTTAAACGACTGATTAAGCAATCGAAAAGTTAGTTGCCATTTAATAGCAACCGATTTTTTTAGCAACTGATTTAGCCTTAAATCGTGTTAGAAACTAATTTGTTATTTTCGTCGTTGTTTTAAGTTTAGCCATCAAGATTTTAGCGACCACCCAAATCAATCGTTAAATCGATCGTTATTCTGGTAATTTCTTGAAGTAGTGTAAAAAATTATAATTGTGTTCCACGCTTTTAATTGACGGAATGAGTTAATATGTCTATCATTTTCGATCACTTAGGATCTAGTTAGTACTTCTTATTCCTTAAAGATTAATTAACTCGATATCGAAATACTCATAGACCTGGATAGTAAATTTTATTTCTCAAAGGTTAATTAATTCCAAGTCAAAATATCATAGATCCAATTGTCACTCTATTAGAAAAAAAAAATTCCTATCATTAAGACTCAAACCAAGCTGGCTACTTAGTATCTTGATGACTTGATCAAATATCGGGTTAGTTAGCTGGTCCCTGTTTATTATTACATGCTTATCTTCTTGGTTTTATTTTATTTTTTGGAAAGAAAAAAAAAAGTCATGCTCAGTGATGTAAAAATGAAATACTTATTATAAATGTGTTCATGGTTTTGTCCTAAAAGAATTGTATGCTAACTATAATAATGGAAACTTTAGTTAGGATTTACACGTGAATCATGATACATATATACACACATTTCACATTCCTCAATTTAAAAACATGGAGAGATCCCAATGCAATCACATAGTAAAAGGTGAACACTACTTACGCAGTGATAATAAAATAAAAAATAAATAAAAATAAAAATCCATCTAAATTAGTACATGTTCATATAGAAAGGAAAGTTATACACTTAAAAGTGAGATGTTTATATACACATTAAACAAAATTGAATAGTAAAAAATAAACAGAAGTTTAGATACATTTTATTTGTTGCATTCAGTTTGTGTTTTTCTTTTTTTCATTTTCAATGTTTTTCAATTTTGAGATTTTGTGAAGGTAAAAAAAAAAAAAAAAAAGTGAAAACCGAGAATAAGATTTTTTTCTAACAATTTTTTTTTCTTCGCAAAATTTCGAAAACAAAAATTAAAAATAAAAACCAAAACCAAACAGAAGTGTTCTCTTTCTCATTTTAGTATTTTCAAAATTAAAAACCAGTGATGATCCATTGTTAACAAAATGTTAATTAATTGAAAGAAGTAAGTGAGAGATAAGAACCTGCAAGTGACTTTTGACGTGATAAATGCTGAGATCAGAAACACCCATGGCCTTCATCCCCTTCAATATTCCCTTTGGTGTTGCCCCTAATGAACCAACAATTGCAGATCAGTCCCTAATTCTCTTAGTAGATCGAACTTCATATATATAAACTACTCTCTAATTTATATCCTCGCTATTTCTACTATCTGTAACTAATTCCAACTAAATAGTATTTCATGTACATTTTCTTGGTCTAAAAGATTATAAACATTGGGAAATTGTATTAAGAGATCAACTTCCATGGTATTTCAAATTTAATTTCCTAGCTTAATTTGAACCCTTAACTTTCATTTAATTTAATTTGGTGCTTGAAATTTGATGTTGTAACTCAAGTTTGTGCCTTAGTGACTCAATCGTTATTAGGTAAACATTGTGATCATGTGGCATGAGGGTTTCCGGGACTAAATTAAGCTATGTCATCATATTTGGGAAATTAAATAGGATTAAATTTAACATATTCTTGCTCAAGAGACAAAATTAGATCATAGAAATTAATTTTGGGAGACCATATTTTGAATAAATTAAAATTTAAGGATCAAATAGTAAGTCATTAATAAAGAGGGAAAGCAAAATTGGAAGGAATTCTAAAATTTCAAGTCCTTAGGGAGTGTTATTTTTACTTTTTACAACTAGCCCATTGATTTTAAGGTGTTATATATTTAGTGTTAATAATTATGTATGAAAAAAATCTTGAGGCCTCAACAATTTTAATTTATATGGATAAATACTTTTAACAACACTTTAAATATTGATAATTAACTGTGGGCTAAAAATAATAAATTATGAATTAATCTATGTGTACCATTAACACACCATTTAGCAACACGAAAAAATGTAAGCATTAGCACAGAAATATAAATTTTTCTATGCTAATGTTTATATTTTTTGTATTGCTAAATGATGTGTATAGTCGATAAATTATATACATTTGTTTTGACTAGGTAATTAAATGACTAGTTCGGTTGTTATAACTATTGATATGAAAGTATGAATGATGGAAGGGACTTACTATCAGGGCCCCCAAGCCTATTTACAGACTCCACAAAGCGATCATGGAGTTGTTGTGTCCAGCGTAGGCGTTCTTTGCCATTATCTGAGCGACTGGAACCCATAACTGCCTGCTCATGAACCTCTCTGATCTTCTTTTCTTTTGGGGTCGGACGCCCAAGATCACATGGTAACTAAAGACGGGTGGTTATACTTACATAGTGGCCTAAACATGACAAGAAAAACATTGGTTGGACACAGAGAATTTACCAAGGTGGGTGATGTTTTCTAAGCTACATTATTCATTTCCCTTAGATTCTGTTTAGTGTCTGTAATTGTCGAAAACAACCCAGTATATGCTTCTTCTATACTTTAATATAAAGTTTTCTGTCATCATGTGTCATTTATATTTATTTCTATAGATATCGTATTATTTTCTTCTATGGTATCCCCCAATTCTTCTTATTCTATTTAAAGGTTTGTTGTTAACTTATGAATTGTTGTATATATAAAGTGAGATTCGAATTCTGACACTTACTTAAATAGACAAGTGAACAAACCTCTCGTCCAATTAACCAAGTTGGTTTATAGTGTATCTTATTTAATTAGCATCCCATGTAATAGTGAAAGCTTGTATTTAGTTAAGTGTTAGACATATAGAAGTGTAGTTAAAACCTTATTTTATTTCTTGTGGGTAAGGCAAAGATTTTCTCTCTCTTTTTTGTTGGGCGAGAATGCCTATGATTTAGTCAATAATAATGTATTAGAACGTGTAGTTTCCTCATGAAATTCAGATACATTAGCAAGTTGATTTGGGATTCTATAGTTAGTAACATAGGTTTTAGATCCCATATGATATGATATAAAGGCATGCCATGCACGTTACCTTTGGTTACGTGTTCTTTATAGATAGTGAAAGACAGTGACTTACAATGTAGTAAAAATGGAAGGACATGGCTGACTCAGAGTTGAGTAGAATGAAATGAAACCACGTAATCCTCTTCTTTAGTTTGATGAATTTAACGAGGGAATGGAAAAAGGAAAAGGCACCACCCTCATGAAAAAGAAGGTTACAGCCAAAGGGTATGCTAATAAAATGCCATGTGAATATAATCCCAATCAATTAAAAAATGAGCTTTTAGAATTTAATTCACTGCTATCTTAAACTTCGATTTCAAATAAATCTTTTATTGGTTATTGTTCTTTTCCTATCCTTCAAATTGGCGAATGCTAGGAATATACTCGAAAAAAATAAGGAGTAGAATGCTCCATAAACTCCAAAAAAGCCGTGAATCTTAAATTTTAAATCTTAAATACTAAATCATAAATTATAAATTACAAATTCCAAATCTGAACTATTCATATAAAATATAATAGATAGAGCTAAGACTTTGCTCGGTTGAAATTGAAAACTAAGGAGCTAATGATATATATTTTCCCTCCTCGTCCATATTTGAAAATCATTGAAGGCAAAAGAAACTAGCAAATTCATTTCACCTTTCAATTATCCTATCACATGATTTAGCCACTTCATTCCGTCATATAGGGAACTCAAATATTCCCAATGGAATCAAGAATTTGGCAAGCAAATTGATATGCACAGCTTTCTCTCTGGATAACAGCATGTGGAGAGGTCTATTTCAAGTTCACAATTTGTTCATCCAGGTAAAATCTATACACATTTGATGCAATACAAGATTTAAAGTATCTCACTAAAAATATTAAAGTTTCATAGCATATCTACACATTAACAAAATGCAATGTTTAAAACAAGCATCCATGCTTCAGGCACACCAGTCATACATAACTTTGGTCAACCATCTAAACAGCATAATAATCAGAGTGTAGTTAGAAGAAACTAGCCACCTTTATTTTATGAAACAAGGTTAAAATAAATAGAAAAAAAAATTCTAAAAAAGGCACCATACAATGTATACATTCAAGCAAATTCAAATTGATTGACAAATTAGAGTTTATCTATTCTTTAAAATATGTAACATACACTAAGGATCCATGCTGCTGAAACAGACTTAATCCCTGAGACATTACCCCATTAGACATAGATACTATACCCATCTCTCTAAGTCATTAAACATATTACAGTATCCTTGTCAGCCACGACACAAAGATTTGCCCCACGTATTACCTTTCAGCCTAGGGCCTACCCCGCCTCATGTTGCACGATGGGCATTTGTATTGCTTTATGCTCTCAGCCTTTGCCGGCGTAATCTTCACACATTTCCCATGGAACCACCTCTCACAAATATCACAACCAATCCAGAATTCATCTGCGTTGTAATTTCCGCCACAGCTACCACAGAGGGTTTCACTATGCTCATCTTCATCCTCCTCGTAACCCTCATCTGCAAACTTTGGGTTGCTTTTAACTTGCCCGTCACTTGATCTCTGCGAATAAAGATACAAGAACGCATCATCTAGGGAAAACAATATGCTGTGGTCTGTGGAATGACTATGCAGCTCTTAAAGCCTTCAATCAGTCTTAACAGCATTTGTAATAATGCTGCAAATGATATGCAAAACCAAAGATATAATCGTACCAACAGTTTTCTAACATCCCATCCATACATTCTTTTTGTTTCAAATTTTCTTCTTTTTTTCCCCTTTCATATATATATATATATATATAGCTCATAGAAATAATAATGCAGTATAACACTGATATGGAGCATAGCTAGCTCACGAAAATCACCCCATCCTTATGACTCTGATTTTGAGATCTAACTCAGCATCCCACAAGTCTGAGTTACACATTGAAATTTGGATTGGAGCAGCCGGTAAAAGATCATAAAATCATAGTCATATGAGACAGGTTAACAGAATCTGTCTACCTTTATTGGGAGATTAGTTTAGAAGTATCTGCTCCTTTGTCTAGCATAAATTGAATATTTTAGTTATGTTACAATACAATGATAACGAATTAATGACATTAGCATATTCACTTTCATTAAAAGATTTTGGAAGCAAACTTTATTTAAAAAAACAAGCAATACAAAGAATCTCAACCAAAAAACACAATCTGGAGAGAGAGAGACGGTGGACACTAACCTTGGTGCTTCCCCGAGATTTGCTCCCACTATCCACAGTGGGCTTGTCCTTACTTGGTTTTCTGTCAGTCACGACTTCAAAAACGGTGGGAAGATCATTGATCAAGCTAAATAAACGCTTCCTGTCACAAATAAGCAAGTAACCTTCAATATCGAGAATGATACAAAAAGTTGCATAACATATTCATTAACAATGATAGTTGTATCTACTTTCATCTCTTCAACTGCAGCAATTTCTAATTGAAGAGGAAGCAATAATGAAAAACTGTAATGAGCCACTTCAATAGAGTATCACGAGCCACAAGCTGCATCAAGGTAGATCCGAATTGCCAATGTTTATCAAATTTCTCCCGATAATGGTTGATTAATATGTAAATCTACACACAAAGGCAATGAATACTTCCATTGCCAGCCTCAAATTAACATTTTTATTCTTTCAAATACTTCCCATCTAAGGGATACACGTATAAAGGTCTATAGCATCACCAAAGACCAAAGAGAGACACTGTTTCCAATTTATATAAAAATATATAATTCCATTAAAGACATGAGTTTTGTCATGCAGGCATGCATGTGAGATACTATGCCAACTCATATTTCATCCACCATTTAATGTGATGTAGACTTGTTAGAATTAGAGATAAACTCCCTGAAGGTCTGAAAGTGTAAAAGTGTAAGAAAATTAAGGGATAGTTTGGGTATTGATCAATACCAGAATATGAGAGAGAATGTGGAAGAGTCATGTGGGCCAATGAGGCCTAACTAAGTTGCAGAAGAGTGAAGGAAAGATTAATGCAATGCTGCTAGAAGACAGCTCGTGTTCAATGTGTTGGAGCAAAGAATAATATATGTAGTGTAGGGAGTGAGGACAAAGCTACACTTATTCGGGATTGGGCTAAGAGTCTGAGCTTTTACAGGATCTCTGTTTTTCTAATTTTCCTCATAGTTTTCTCTCCATACATGCTGAGTTCATGATATTGGTCTCAATGATGATAATAATTAGTAACACATTAATTTTCTAGCTAATGGCTATTCTGTTTTTTTCTTGTGTGATCCCTATCAGGACACCTACTCAGTACTCAATGGTGGATGGTATGTAAATTAACACAATACCGCACATACAAGATGTACAAGAAATTCTTACAGTGCTCTTGGATCAAATTGATTCTCTTTCTCTAAGTCACAGTGAAAAACATGCATGCAGTTCTCCACCAAAGCCATATTTTACCTCTCGTTGCGGTTAAGGCGAGCTCCAAGATAGAAGGCCACAGAAAGCAACCACGAGTCACTGTGAACAGCAACCAGAGAAAGCCAGTCCCTGCGGTTCATGCCATCTCTAGCAAAGTTGATTCCTAGTGCTGGCTCAGGAAGCTCTGGTGGAACCTCCTCTGCTGGCAGAGTTACTTCCCACGATTCATTCGGATGTCCATAGAGGCACAAGTTCTCCTTGTCTTAAGTCATACAGTAAAAAGTTAAAAAGTAAATACACAAGACATAACTTGATAGGATATCCAAACTCATTGAATACTAATCAAATGTAGCATCCACAAGAACTGAATACTAATCAAATTAAAACATGTTTCATTCTCAGTGGATCAGCAAAATTAAAATCATAACAATAACCAAACTCAATGAATACTAATCAAATGTAGCATCCGCAAGAACTGAATGTGTGTGTGTATAAAAACTGAGTTTTTTTTTTTAAAATTAAAGAGAAAAAACTCAAATTTTCACAGCAATTTTGTTTCACTCTCCAGAGTGTTAAAATAAAAGTCAACTTTGACCAACTCCAACAAGCATGCACAATTCAAACATAAACAAATCCAGAAACAAAATTGCAAAACTACACATATATAATTAAAGCACAACAAAATTGAACAGATCACGATAAAAATCAGATCCGTTGTTAATTACAGTTTACCTGGATCACAGAGGCCGTAAAATTCATCAACATCTGAAACAAGAAGAAAAAAGAAGAAGAATAAATAAGGAGAAAATTAACGAATTTAAGCTAAAAATAGCGAAGAAGAAAGAGAGAAGCGTAATTGAGAGAGTTACCCTGAGTGAGAGCACGAACAACGGCGGTCCTACGAGCGCTATAGTCCTTGAAGATCTCTTCAACGGTGCGAGGGCTTGAAGCCATTTCCATTAACACAATTTTGAGATCTGAGGGAAGAAGAAGAAGAAGAAGAAGAAGAAGAAGAATAGGGTAATAGGAAGGCGAAAGTAGAGTGTAGAGTGTAGAGTGTAGAGGGAATTGAATTGGATTGAAGGGTTACAACTTAGAAGTGGAGAGCATGAATTAATTAATAATTATTAATAATAATAAATCAAAAGGGTAGATAGAATAGAACAAGAGAGTGAGAGAGAAAGAAGGAGAAAAGTGAAGCAGAAGAAGCAGAATATAACAAGTAAAAGGGGAGTATAACAAATATAATACGAGAGTAAAAGGGTATGCGTCTATAAATATATTTTTTTCAATAATAATAATAATAATAAATAAGAAATATCGCTAACTAACTACCAGGGTGTAAAACTTAAAGATAATGGTGTGTCTCAATCCAATCCTATTCCAATTCAATTTAAACTAAAAACAATCAAAATAGTAATAATTTGTATTAGATTTCAACATTTCTAGCCTCTAAGCTGTATTTATAAATGAAGCTACATTATATTTAACAAGGTGTAGTTTAAATGATATTCGTTCCATTTTTTTAATAAAAATCTCAAAAACTGAAGTTAGATCGTATAAAATTTGAAATGAAATTTTTAAATGCGTCTAACTCAATTTAAAATATATTAGGTTTTTTTTTCTAAACTCTAAAGGGAAGTAAGAGAAACTAAGATGATAACATATCATTTCTAATAAGGAATTTAAAAGACTCAATTGGATCCATTCAACATATTCCTATTGATTCTGAGCTGTTTCTTTGGCCATCTTACCTGCCACAGATTTGGCTTCCTTCTGGATGAGCTGAAGTGATGAATTAGAACAGTCCAATCTCGATGTAAAACTTCAAAATACTTTAACTGCAAATCTTTTATCTTCTTATTCATATATGATTCACTTGAAATAAGTTGATATATTATTATAATTATTATTATTATTATTATTATTATTAGTTAACAATTTATAAATTGAAATAAGATTAATTAGATAATTTTTCAAATTAAAATTACTTTAATTTTTAATATTGAAATCTTAAAATAAACTAATCAAATTTAAATTGCATTTATTTGAATCTAATTGGATTCAAATATGAAATCAAATTAATTCCATCTAAACAATATCAAATCAAATTTCAAATTGAATAATGCTACGGAACCAAAATTAAGAGACCAATAGGAAGTCAATGAGTGTAATTAAGAAAATAATGGATGATAAAATGAGAAAGAGAAAAAGAAAAAATGATATTAGCTTCCTATTGTCTCCTTAATATTGACTATCAAAATTTTCTTTTTCAAATTATATATTTTAAATCAGACTATTTTTGTTTTAAACCTAATCCAATATACAATCCACACTATGAACACCGATAACTACTTAGACTACAACAAAAAACAAAATTTTTATGAATTAAATAAATTTTAATTTGATGATTTTAATATTTTTTCCTTTTTGGTTCAATGACAAAGTTTTCTATTTTTATTATTTACTAAGCACAATAGGGCATTAGTAATTCAGTATAGACCCAAAGAATGTTCTAAATTATGGAGAGAAAAGAATATTAATAAAGAGAGATCAAGATATTAACTGAGGTTTAGCTTTCTGCTGATTTTTTCCTCTCCAATATCTTGGGTTCAAAATTCCTCCCATATTAAAAAAAAAAAAAAAAACCTAAGATGACAGTTTTATCGGATAGCAAAAGGAAAAATATATATATAACTTTTTAATTTTTCAATAAGAATATGTAGGATTTGACTAGT
>JASCZI010060426.1:288733-302133 GCA_036250425.1 Stylosanthes scabra
CCTAAGATGACAGTTTTATCGGATAGCAAAAGGAAAAATATATATATAACTTTTTAATTTTTCAATAAGAATATGTAGGATTTGACTAGTGTTATAACTAATTCAAACATAAATTTTAATTAGAAAAACTTGCACCTATACTTTTTGATAAAATTACGATCTAGCCCAAAATTTATTAAAAAGTTGGACTCCAACCTTCTTATATTATATCATTGTATGTCTGTATCACATGCCCACCATATTTAACAATGTTTTTTCTTTTATTTTAATTTTTTGGGTATAATTTTTCCTAATATTTATATAAAAACATTCCAATGCAAGTTAATTTTTATAAACAAATTACAACATTAAAATATTTAATAACTACTAAACTTTGAAGCACGGACATTTTGTTAAATTGGCGTGTCCACGTGTCAAACACGTTTCGGATACGACACTTACCGACACTCATCCGACATGCGTGTCTAGAGTGTCCCATCCGTGTCCTTAAAAAAATAAAAAAAATACATTTCTGGACACACTCGACACTCCAAAATAGTATCGCGTGTCTGTGTATTCAACTTTATTCTTAACTTATATCCTTAAAATGAGTTAAAAAATAATATATATTACTATTTTTCAAAACTAAAATTTATCTTAAATATTTTATATAATTAAAAAAGATATTAAAAATATTTTAAAATAATAATTTAAATTTTAATATGAATAAAATATCAAGATATTTTTATAATTTTATTAAAAATACATTATATTTTATATATATGCAGTATATGAAAAATTGAAATTGGTGTATCGCCTTGCCGCGTCGTGTCCGTGGATCATAGCTACTAAAACATACTTAAATGAACAGATATATAATAAATAAAAACAAAAAATAATATAATATTATGCAGTTCACTAGTTTGTATTGTTGCGATTTTGATCCATTTTCATTGACATCAGAACGAGCAAATGCAATTTTCCACTAACTGATCCATCCTAAAAATAAGAAATCTCAAAATTTATGGGGCCAATAAGAATTAAAATGAGTTTTACGCATCCCCGTATCAACAAAAATAACTACCTTTTAAACTGAACACGGTTTACACGCATCAAAATTAAACTACTTGTAATACCTGTTCATGAACTCATGCAAGGAACCAAGTAAGTAGTTCGTACTCAAGACACAATGAATGAATAAATAAATGTCAACAGCAAAAGCTAAGGAAAAACATGAAAAAAGTTAACCGAAACCAGACTCTAATGAACTGTTCTGAGTGAAACCCAATTCACATTGGCAAGAATTTCACTTGAAAGTGGGTAGAATAATAATAATAATAATAATAATTGTGATCTTACAATGTTAATGTAACTGGAAGAAAGTACTTCCACCCACCAGCCACCACACTCATGACTCATGTAGAGGTATATGATGTCAATAATCGCTTAATGCCGCTTTTCTGATCTGATGTAAGCCTCGACGGAAACTTGATGTTAAACTTGATTCTCAAGTTACCTTTCTTGGAGGGTTCTTTGGGAATTGGCATACCCTCTCCTTTAACAACTTCTTCGTACGTCGGACTAATGATCGAATTAATGGGGATTGTAAGGTTTCGGCTGTCAAGGGTCGTCAGCTGCGCTGTGTAACCAGTTAAAGCATCTACAAGGGGTACCTTCTGGGTGACAACAAGATCATTGCCATCCCTCTTGAAGACACTATGTGGCTTCTCGTCGATGATGAAGACAAGGTCTGCCGGGATAAGTCCTCTTTGCTCATTTCCCTTCTCTGGAAAGGTTATTTTTGTTCCTTTCTTCCAACCTGGTTTGATCTCAATTGTAAGGATTTCCTCTACTGTGGTGGGCCTTCTACACATTAAGAAAACATGAACATTATCAGTCATTATCAACCCACAGGAACAAAAAATATACTAAGATGGTTATATGGTATGTTAGTGTTAACCAATTCAGAGAACAAACTAATAGAGTAATAAATAAGGGAGCAATATAGAGAGTTGAAATATGAAGACAAAGGATATCTCTTATTCATTGGAACTACAAAAGGTTTATGAAACCTGAAGAAATCAAATACATAAATTGATAGCAGCTAATGCTTTCTTTTAAAAATGTTTAGTTGCCTTTTCAGACCAGCACAAATATACAATCCTAACAGCCTATGCTACTGAAAAGTTTGCATCCATGGATGATGCATGGCTTCAATTTTGCTGATAAATTTAACAAAATGTTGTGCCAGTAACAGTGTAATGTCAGATTGCAAGAGAAAAAATTTGTTTGATCAAAATTCCTGAGAGTAGAACAGAAATATCCAAGAAAGTTTACATAAATTTATCACAAATCGCCAAAATAAAAAAAAAAAACTCCAAGGCTCTGTAACAAAAATGCAAGTTAAAGAACTGCTAGAAAAAAAAATGGGCCAGTAAAATTGTTAACAGAAGCAACCAAAATGTGACACCAAGACTGCAAATGTATGGTACTACAAATTCAAATCTATCAAGGTTTCAAGCCAACTGACCCCCAAATAACAATACTTGGCTCAGCCAGAACAAATTATCAAACTTGACTTCAAACATAACAATCCATATATGTATAACAAAATTTGGCTCTATCTTCTCCTCTGATTGAATTGCTAGTGTCACTTTATCAGCATCAATAACCCCATTTTGTTACTCTTACTAGGGACTGAGTAGACTTGTGACTTGTGAAGCATCATTTAGTTTAATAATCCAAATCAAGACATTAAGCACACACATCATTTTTATTTCACACTATATAGGTTGATATATTAACTCGGCGTATGTTTTACATAACCAGTCCCAAACCCGGATAAACGAGGAGGGTTGTTTGGCCTGCGACAGCCAATGTAAAATAGTGTCGCATCCCCATACATGGCCACGACGCAATGACGTCTTTGGAACCATATAGGGTTGTGTTAGGCCTGCGACAGCCAACGTAAAACTGTGTCGCATTTCAATGCATGGACATGACGCAATGACGTCTTTGATCCATGTAGCCGACCCCATCTAGTGGGAAAAAGGCTTAGCTGATATACATATAGGTTGATATATTACAATTTTCAAAGCATATAAACAAACATATGATGCAACAGGACACTACCAACAAACATAAACAACTGCATATCTTAAATTCTTCCAATGACCGATAACATAATCAAAATCAAAAGATAAAACCTGGTTAATGAGTAAAAGTAGATATCTCACCCACTCGCATCAGTAACATCCCTTGAAATCTTCATCTTTTTTGTTGTCCCTTTATACAAATCCTCCAAGCTACATTGCAATGTTTTCTCTATTGGTGCACTTTTCCTTGGCATATGAGCAGAGCCCTCTCCAGCTCCACCCCTAAACTGAGCAAAGATATCATCACCAAACATGCCGCCCCTGGATGCGCCACCACGACCACCCATGTCCCCCATTCCACCAAATGGACTGTTGAAACCAAAGAACTCTGAAAATATATCATCTGCACTTCTCGGGTTGAACCGGAAATTAGCCGAACTACCATCGCTGCCACCCGAAAAACTACCAGCACCTGGTGGTGGTACCTGCCCCTTCAGCCCTTCCTCACCATACTGATCATAAACTGCTCGCTTCTGAGAATCACTCAAAACCTGTTCAAAATTCAAATGAACATAACAAAAATAATAAATTAATAATTAAATAAATAACTCCTCCACTTCAAAACAATCCAGAGGAAATCAAAACCCCAACACCTGACACTCAGAGTCAAATTAGGAAACCCTACGAGCTAAAAATTGAAAAAATTCTCACGAAAAAATCCAACTTCGGAAGATAAAAACAAATTCGACAAGCTAAATTAGTCGGCTATTTTCTGAAATTCAAATAAAAACTGGGTAGGTTACACGCCCAAGTTCAAATTCAAAATCAAAACCACTCTGCAGCTGAAACCCTTCTGAAAAAAGCTGTGAACTTGACATTCAGAAAAAGAATACATTTTGCATGAGATTGAGAAATAACAAGAGTTTTTTAGATTTGCATACATCATAGGCTTCGGAGATTTGCTTGAATTTGGCTTCAGCGTCGTTCTTGTTGTTAGGGTTCTTATCAGGGTGCCACTTCATTGCAAGCTTTCGATACGCCTTCTTGAGATCATCGTCGTTAGCGGTTTTATCGACACCGAGAATCTTGTAGTAGTCGACACCCATAACAATTAGCAAGCCTCTCTTTGTTTTGATTGTAGGGGTTTGTGTAACACTCGGTACTCAGAAGAAGAGGAACTTATCTGCAATACTTGGAGAGGAAAAGGGGGACACAGATCATGATATCACGTTACTTCTTCTGGTAGAAGAGTTCATGTAGAAGAAGAAGAAGAGTGTACTATGTCAAATGCAGTGCGGTAGGCCCAACAAATTTTATTTATTTCGAGTAAAATCTTAATTTAGTAGCTCAAAATTCAAGGTTCTTTTGGTTTCTCTTTCTCTTTTATTTCTTCTACTTTTTGGTTCCGAGAAAAATACTCAAAATTAATCAGAATTCAGAAAACATTTTGATATTGACAAAAATAGTTTTAAAAGACTGGAACTAATAAAAATTAAAAATATCTCTAAAAATTTAAAATATTTACGGAAAAGGAAATTTTGGGAGACAATATTAGGGAGAGAATAGGGAGCCAATATTATTTTTTCTTTTTTTTTTTTCTTTTACCACCCAATATTTCCCTAATTACACTTATTGACTCTATGTTGATCCGCTAAAGTTGGTTCCCTAGCATTACTTATTACAAAAATAATTAAACCCTAGTTGTTTCTCCTTCTTTTTCTATTAATTATCTAAATGTATTTTGTTATTTTTATCAATATTTTAAATTATTTAGAATGTTTTTATCATTCGATTTTTTAGAATTTTTTTTTTTATCAATTGTAAGTTTTTTAGTAAATATTTTTATGTAATTTCCACTTTGTTTTTTTTTTGGACAGATGATGGAAGTGCCAAAGTTGGATGAGAGAGTGAGAGGCCATGGGAATGGGATGATGAAAAAGAAATAACTATAAAAGTGAAAAAATAAAGTTGACTACTTTCTGACTATAAAAAAAATTGAAAGGCATAATAAAATTGAAATGAAACAAAATATTAAAAATAAAATTAAAACAATAAAATTTCAAAATAAAAACAAAATTATAAAAAATCAATGTATAAAGTATGGTTTTCCCAAATTAAATTATCCTAAAATCGATAAGAGAAAATCTTGGTAACCAATATTAGGAAAATAATAAGAAGTCAATATCATTTTTTCTTCTTTTTACTTTCCCCTTTTACCACCCTCCACTGCTGCTTTTTTGATCAACCGGACTCCAAGCTTAATTCATTTCCCCAAACATGCTTATATTAGCATTGATGGTACGTAAATGTAACTCGTTGTTCAAGCAACTATTCAGCGTTCCCAGATCTCCTTGTAAGGCTTGTTGGAAAACCTGTTGTCGGACTTGATTAATCGTTCTTTGTTGTTCAAAACGAATAGTTTCATTTTTGTAGTTTTCTAATTAAGTCAACTTTTGAATGTTTGTTTGGCAAGCAACCTACCTATCGCTTCTTCAGGGTCTTTAGGTGTCTAGCATATGCTACTACATCTTCAGTTTTTAGGACCAAATTTTGTCCTCGTGCAAATCATGCTGTGTTCATGGGCTATCCAATCGGCTACAAAGGCTATAGGCTTTACAATTTCATTGACACACTGCCAGTTCTCAAATTTTTCTGATTCAGTGGAGGGATCAGGTCGAGAAACAGAACCTGTAATGAAGCCAAACTTTCGCTTAGCGCTCAACGCCTTCCTCATGGCGCGGCTCTAGGAATGGTAGTTATCCTTGGCGACAGGTTGAGACACTAGAACCAAGCCAGGTTGATCAGCATTAGTGAGGAGATACGGATCGATTGCCGTAGTCGCCATCGAGGAAGCAGAGACGACGGTAGAAACAGGTGTAACTAGAAGCCATGAATCTTCGAAGAAAAATTGGGGAAAAACTTCTTTCTCCGGCTCTGGGATTGGAAATGTCACACGCAATAAGAAGAGTGAAGCGAGTGAACAGATCTCATCCACACTGTCAAAGAGCCAAAGAAACAGGAGAAGAAAGATGAGAAGATAATTGGAAGAGAAAGGAAGAAATCGCAGAAGGTTCAAGAACATTTAGAGAAAATGTTCATCTGATACCATGTTAGATAAGCATATCATTGGAGAAATGAGTAATTGATTCATTACTCACAAGGGTTTTACAATATATAATTAGCACTTACAGAAACTAACTTCTAACAGAATGTACACCTAACTAACCACTAGTCTAACTAACTAGGCAACTTACATTAGAAGCTAATGATTAATTAACTAACTATAGTTACAAGAGTTAACTATAGTTGATACACCCACCATTTCCTTAATTATACTCATTGGCTTTCTATTAGTCCCCTAACATTGATTCCGTAGCATTATTCAATTGATAATTATACTTTGGAAGAAAATAATAAAGTATAATTAAGGAAATTTGGGAGCTACATTATCATTTTTCAATTTTTTTTGGTGACAGTAAACAATAAAGAAGAAAAAGAAAAAATCAGCCGCATGGCAGCATAAAAAACATAACGAAGACTATTCTAAGTCTTGTTGAAGAAGTGGTCTGAGACCATCCCAAGGTAATAGCCAATCCCCATGAGTGATTCTCTTTGTAAGGGCATATTTTGCCATAGCATATGCTACTTTGTTGGCAGTTCGTTGTATCAGATGAATTTCAACTCTCCATTGTCGATGCAAGAGATCATGAATTCTTCTAATTAAACCGCTTGTGTCACTGCATGAAAGTGCGGCAGATTCATTTAGAAGAATAAATGCCTCATGACAATCTATTTCACAGAAAACTTCTTTATAGTTCAGCTCCCACGCTACCATTAATCCCCTCCAAATTGCAAATAGTTCTCCTTGAAGTACACTGGCTTGCTGAATAAGACCAGCACATCCATGTTTCGATCTACCATGACGATCCCTAATAACACAACCAAACCCAACAACATTCTCGTTGCCCATTTTACTGGCATCACAGTTCAGTTTCACTGAACCAGGGGCTGGAGGATCCCAATTTAAGTTAACTGAATTGTAAGAAGCAGATTAAGTTATAGAAAAAGTTCTATGCAGCTCTCGTTCAGAAGAGTGAATCAAAGCAAGAACCTTCTCTGGTGTCCATGGGTCAATAGGATTAAAGGTTGCATTATTGCGCGATCTCCATATCCACCACAAAGCAGAGGCAAAGAGATAGGGATTTTGGTCCATCCCAAAAGAGATTCATTTCCGGATATCATGATTAACTAAATTAAATCCCAACCTACACCATATATCCATAGAGTAGGGACAATCTCGAAGGCAATGGAGAGCAATTTCTGAGTGAGTATTGCATCTAGAACACATATCCAATGAGATTAAGCCATGTTAGTATCGGAATGATGCTGTAGGAAGAGCATTATGGAGGCATAACCACATAAGCAGCTTGTGCTTCTCGGGGATTTTTGAACGCCAAAGCCAAAGCCAATTAGAGTTAGGATCCCAATTGACCTTCCTGCGACAGAGCCAATTATAACCAGAGCTAGTAGAATAAGACTTTGAAGAAGAAGGATTCCATACCCAACCATAAGCAGCACCCACTTGTAAGTCTGGATTGTATAGAGCTATGTTTTGGCAAACCTCATGATGGAAGACAAATAATGGAAGACAACCGATCCAAATTCCATGTTCCATTCTCCCAAATATCGTTGATGTTATAAAATTTGTTTATGTTTCAAACTTAATGTTAAGGAATAAATAATTTGTCGGTGGAAACGTTAATCCTATTTTCCAACAATTGATGCATAAATGAGTATCAGAAATGTGGACAAGGGGTAAGCTTTAAGCAAGTGTGCCGTCAATTCTCCAATTACCATACCAAAAGGATTGAGATAAGGACCAATGCACCATGAAAATCCATCTTTCAAGATAGGCGAAGCACAGCTGTAAAGAAGAGAATTACCTTCTGTAGAGGATGAATAGTATTTGCTTCTGAGTCGCCTAACATCATTTTTCAATTTTATACATGAATTTTATACAATTAACAAAACACACCATGTTGTATCAATGGTTTTCTTTTTCCCATCTGAATGCCTGATCAATAAAGAATGAGATGAACACAAGCTCTCAGAAAAGTAGAAAACACAACCATCTTTCCCTCTCGTATAAGAAAGCAAACAAAATAAATCTCAAACTAATTCATTAAAACATAAGATTGAGTGTTGCAAAATTCATCTCAAGAATAATGAATGTTTTCAAATAAGCTGGTCCATAAGCCATCCTGTTCTGGTGTCTGTGAGCAACACTAACATGAATGCAAGTGCAGGTTGCCTTAAGAAAAATGCAAACATTCCAAAAACATTTTACTTTCACAACTATACAACTCAGCACTTGAATTATCCAAAAATTGGCTTAACCTAATCATTCCAGCACTACAAGTAGAGACTTCTCCAAAGCAGGAGCAAAAAGTTCCATAATCACAATTATTATTACAAGCATCTAACATTTGAATGAGAAACATCTATAGTGAACATTGGATGCTACTTCCTACGTTTTAGGGGTCCGGTCTTGAATCCACTCTTAGTCGGCTTGCCCCAAGGAGTACGAGATCCTTTTCCCCACCGACCACTAGTCTTGCTCTTACCCTCTCCTCCACCATGAGGATGGTCTACTGGATTCATGGCTACTCCTCGAACAACTGGTCTCCGGCCAAGCCATCTGCTATGACCAGCCTTCCTAAGCTTCTTATCTCCGTGGCTTGGATTTGAGACAGTACCAACGGTGGCCCTGCAACGAGAATCAATCATTTTTTTAACACCTGAGGGGAGCTGGATAAGACAGTACTTTGATGTGGGTTCTTTCAGGATTTTCGCACAAGTTCCAGCTGCTCTAACCAGCTTGCCACCTTGCCCTGGGTTCAACTCAATGTTGTGAATGATAGTTCCGATTCGCATAGAAGATAATGGCATACAACTCCCAATTTGAGAATTTATATCGGAATACATCATCTGATTCATCATGCTCTCTCGAGCATTATGAGCGTTTGTGTCTGCAATAACATCTGTGAAGAACAAGAAACAATGAAAAATCACATAAATTAGCCAGTAAGCATAGAAGCTATAATCTCCATTGCAGTAGGACAAGACTCAAGTATCAAAATGTACAAGTCACTCCTGCCACGAGCAAAAAATACTGTGCAGGCTCTTGGGGGATATTTAATATCTACTTCAAGAACTTAAAAATATTATGATTTTACGAATGGAAAGCAGTGGTTGTAAATTGTTCTAGATTACACAAAATGGTAGCAAACCAAAATTTATTGAAAAGTTTAGTACACAACCACCAACTATATTATTATAAAATCAGTAAAAAAGAAAATCTAATCTTGCAAAATCTATTCCTACAAAAGAAGATCAAGGTTAGGTATCTGATTATGAGCAAGGTTATTGAACTGCTAGCCCAAATTTTGTATCGTGAATCGTTTTAAATCGTAAGATTCACAACGTAAATCATATTACTAATAAAATAATACAAGTCATTACTGACATCGAATAAACTCCAAAGAATGAAGCTAATTTACCATTTAAAATATAAGAAAAGTCAAAATCTTAAAGACGAACTGATGGTGGGTTTTATTTCAGACCCGTTCAACTGAGAACAGCAAATGAGAGTTCTTCAGTTCTTGCTCTATTCTATTTACATTGTAACACATAAGCAATGTAGGCTATCTTTATTGTTAAAAATCAAAATTTCGAAACTTAAGAAACCCACTAACTCCATCTCTTTCCAATAATGCTAATGGAATAGAGTAATAAAAACTCTCATTTGCTATCGAAGCACCTAACAAATTCATAGCCTAGCTTGATTATGAGCATTAAAGTGAATCCCAGAACCTCTTATACGTTCATCTTATGTTGGCTATGATAAAATTGGTTGTGCAGGTTAAACAATAATAACTAAGACAATATGATTCATCTAAAAAAATACTTGGATTTCTCATTTGTCAACATGAACAAAGGCATAAACCCTAATCCTGAGTTAACATAGAAACCTTCCCCGGATCACTGTTCTTTCTTTCTTCCATGATAGTAAAAAATGGCTACAACATCAGATTCATAATGTTCACTTAAAATGAACGAGTATTACTTAACACAACTAAATTGAATACTAAAGGAATGGAAATAAATCAAATCCTATAAAATTAGGCTTAGAGAAAAAAAAAATCTCAAATCTCCCAGACTCTGTTGAATAAGAAGCATGAAAATAATAAAAAGTTATGATTTTATTGAAGTTATGGAGAATAAAGGGTTACCGGAAGAGAAACGGCGAAGAGAGTTGGTGAGATTGGAGAGAAGAGAAGAAGCTAAGCGAGGTCTCCAGAGTGAAGCAGCCATCACTCAGAAATCAGAATGCGTTGCTACGGCGTGAGGGATTCCTTCAACCCAACTCTCAGTCTCAGGTATGCAACTTCTTGTCTTTGGGCCTATGGCCCATCCATCATTTAAGTATGGCCCAACTACTTGACTGTAACTCTCTTCTTATGTTAGCATTGATATGAGTTCGGATAAATGGCCCAAGTGACCCATGACCCATCTATGCTTGCTTGCTTAATGCTTCTCATGTATTTCCTTATTGTTATTAGATTAATTTTTTTTAAAAACAATGACAAATAAAAAGTCAGAAATTTTAAATTAAACATTTTGGTCCATGACAAATTTTTATTCTCTAGAATTTATTGAGAAATACTCTCATTGAACAAACTGTCATTTTAGAAGGAATTAATTTATCTTAGAGTAATATTTTTTACAATCTAATTTTCTTGTAATAAAATTTGTTAGAGACTTAGGTTTGCTTTGGTAAAATTTTTAATTTTCAAGAGCAACTTGTTAAAATTGGCTTTTGAAAAAAAATGAAAATATAGTTTTTTAAGAATTATAACACACATATCTGGTAAATCCAATTAAAAACTATTTTTAATAAACACAATCAGCAACAATTGTAATGAGTAAAATAGCTTTTTGAATTTAAAAAATTATAAATAAACGTAACTTTAACTCTATAAAGAAAAGTTCAATATTTATCGATGTATGATATTATAACTCTACAAGCACAAATAAATGATTTTTTATTTACCAAATAATACAAAACAAAATACTTATGCTTTCAAAGAGTTATTAAATCAAGTCTTATTTGTCTAATAATATGCAATTGAGAATTTGATTGAAAGCAACAAAAATATTAATTTGTCTAACAAAAGTAATTTTTGTTTGAGGCCAAATAAAAATTTGTTGGAATCAAAGATTTGAAATTTCTAGTTGGGCAATTTAAATTAGAGAAAGTCTTGATAGCGAATATTAGGGAGATAATAGGAAACTAATATCATTTTTTCTTCTTTTCTCTTTTTCTTTTTATTATCCATGATTTCTCTAATTATACTTATTGGCTCCCTATTGGTCCCCTAGCATTGATTCGTAGTATTACTCTTTAAATTTTTACTCAAAAATTATTATTACTAAGATACTACCCACGTGTTGCGCGGGTAACAAATGATTTAGTATTTTCATTAATTATTGTAGTAAAATTATTTTACCACACTAAGTTATAAAATTCATTAGTATAATAATATATATGTTTTGCTTTATTTATACTATTAATATTAAAATAAAAATAGATAAAGTGTGATTACCTCTTTAACTACTTTTAAAAAAAATATATTAATTTTAATGGGAATTAATACCAATTTATTAAATTAAATACTTGTCAACCATTAAAGTTAGATATTTTATCAAGTAATTAATCTACTATTATTATTCTCCTTTTATACAGTAGTAATATAAAATAAAAATAGATAACATATAATGATCTTTTTAACTTTTTTTTTAAATTTTTATGGGTATTTATGTCTTTTCATTAAATTGAATACGTGTTAACTATTAAGGTTAGACACTTGTCAAATAACTAACATAATATTACTTTTTTTATATAGTGACACTTACTAACATACTACTACTCTCTTTTTATATAGCGGGGAATTATTATTATTATTATTGAAAAGAGAAAGTCTTGGTAGCCATATTAGGGAGATAATAGGAAGTCAATATTATTTTTTTTTTCATTTATCACCCACTATTTCTCTAATTACACTCATTAATTTCCTATTGCTCCCTAACTTTCATTCCGCAACATTATTACTCTATTGGGAAATGAATATAGAAGTATATCCCGCCAATACTTTATCGAGAACACTATAACTGAAAAAGTTTTATCTCATTATCCTAGCCATAGCCAAAAATAGAAGAATTTGTTAACACACTACGTAAAACAAAAAAGGGAAAAGTAAATCACACTACTACACGTACACAATTACTACAACGAAGCAGAAAAAGATTTCCATAATTAACTTTACCCAATTACGACGGTTAAAACAATTGCGAAACTAGTGAACAGCAATGGATAAAGACAGTACAAAAATATACGCTAAATGCTGCTTTAGGCAGTTCAAAACAACAACCTCAACATGCATTATAAAAGAGACCCTACATTAAATTAAATCAAACTAAAGCAACACACAAGGTGTAATTAATTATTAGAAGCTAGCATTCTCTCTTTAATTGCTCGTGTTCGTGTGCTACCTTTATTACTTTGTTGGAAATGGATAGAGATTCATCAAAACAATCTCTTCTAGGAGGTGATTCAAAGCAACAACAAGTGGCTGGAATTTTTTCTAAGGCTGGATGGAAGTTCGTTGGTTTTTGCAAGAGAGGGTGGTATGAAATTCGAATGAAGCTCTCCTTTTAATTAGAAATAATAATGTTTATTATTATAGCTAATAGAATTCTTTGTGTTGAAGGGTATAAACCTATACTTAATTAATGTTCATCATTTTTATGATGACTAATGTAATGATGATCAAATGAGAATAATGTGGAAAGTTTATGCACGGATTATTATACACATTCTCATGGTTTTTTTTTTTAGCTCTTACTTTTAATTTTATTATTCGTGATTATCGTTCTATTTATCGTTCTGTTTCTTTTGCTTTGGTTAAATTAAAATTAGTCATGCTTTGTTCTTATTATACTGAGAGAAAAATTAAATCGCAGTACTAACAAGCAAAATGAATAGATTTACAGAAAATGATTTTGAGGTTAACGCATGACTTCAACAGATAATAATATAATAATATTATAACATATTTTCCATGTCATGTTTACTTTTCTTTTTGTTATTATTATTATTATATTTAATTTTAATTTGAAATTTATGAAAGTAGCATGATATTCTCTTAGCACTTAGAGTAGCACAATCTTAAAGATTGAGAATTGACAATTGAGAGAGATTAACCC